>JBBPCZ010055477.1:0-12663 GCA_037974445.1 Brycinus macrolepidotus | reverse complement strand
TCTTGTTGTTAACAACAAGACAATATCTGGGCAGAGGGATGTGTGCACCATCTCCGAGAACTTTTCCTGAAGACAGGAAAATTATCCTGGTTGAGCTGACAGTACCCTGGGAGGAGAGATAGGAAGAAGCCCTTGAGAGGAAGCCTTTAAAGTACCAGCCCCTAGTTCAAGAGTGTAAGGACAAGGAATGGCAGGTATGGCTGTTCCCTGTGGAGGTTGGCTGCAGAGGTTTCCCAGCCAAATCAATGTGGCGGCTGTTGTCAGCATTGGGCCTCAATAAAAGGAGCAAGAAACAAGCAGCTCGTAAGATTGAGGAGGAGGCAGAAGGAGGAAAGCTGGATGTCAGGAGCAGATGGGCAGTGACACCACTGCCAGCCCATCAACTGGAGAGCGTTGTGGTTGAGGGCCGAAACACTCAGAGAAGGTTGTGCACCACCTGATGACCATCTGCTCCTGGCTGAAGGCTACGGTTACCTCATAAGGTAACTGTAGTAGATACCCCACCAGGTGTTTATATTGTAAGATGTATCCTGTTTCTTTCCATAAAAAAATGTAAGCATCAGCAAATCATCGAAAGACTGTTTGGCCAAATAAGCTGTGCTGCCCTCTCCTGAATCGATGGTCCTGGGGCTGGTGCTGTTGATGGGCTGCTGATGGAATGTTCCTGGTCCTGGATGTTGTTGGGCTGGTCTTGGTCCTGGATGTTGTTGGGCTGGTCTTGGTCCTGGATGTTGATGGGATGGACCAGGTCCTGGATGTTGATGGGCTGGTCCTGGTCCTAGGACTGACTGCTGATGGACTGGAATCGTTTATGGCTGTTGACGGGCTGGATACTGATCGGCTGGTCCCAGGCCTGGGTGTTGACAGGCTGGTGCTGGTATTGGTTTCTTATGGGCCTGGTCCTGGATGCTAATGGGCTGGTTCTGGTCCTGGATGCTAAAGGTCTGGTCCTGGGGCTAGATGTTAATGGGCTGGTCATGGTCCTGCTTGCTGACAAGCTGGTCCTGGAGCCGGAAGCTAATGGGTTTCCATTGGGACTGGATGCTGAAAGACTGGTTCTGGTCCTAGATTCTAAAGGTCTGGTCCAGGGGCTGGATGTTGATGCGCTGGTCCTGGTCCTGGATGCTGATGGGCTGGTTCTCGTCCTGGATGCTGATGGACTGGTTCTGGTCCTGAACCGAACTAATAATTGTTTGCGGAAACCCCCACAAATTCGCGGAAACCGCAAATATCCTCTGCATTTTTTTCCAATATATAATCTTTCATGCATTTTAGTGCTAAATTATTAGGAAAAATATAATTTACTATTTTTTTAGGGATGTCAAGTGATTTCAAAAAATAGTCTAATTAATTTCAAGCTTTTTAATAAGTTAATCGCACACATCTGCGTGCTGCACGAGGCGTCTGGGGTGTTTCACTCATACAAATCGCTGGGTGGGTGATGAAACTGATCATTTTTAAAAGTCGCCCCCTAATATAATGGTTCCGCTGTCCATGCATACAAGGCATCTCAAGTCTCGGATCGGGCTGTGCTGGCTCGGGCCGCTGGGTTTGCTCCTAAACGCTTTGAGTTGAGGTGATATTTTAGACTTGATGTACTCCAATGATACAAAAATTCCTTATTGCATGAATTGCAGTGAACGATACTCCTATCAACAGTTCCATCGGTTTTTAAATGTAAACTTTCCACTCACTGGGCCGAGCAGCGCGTTCTTGTCTTCATTTTACAGAGCACCTGTGGCCAGAACGGGGCCGGGTGCTCAAAGAAAAGTGGTGCGATTAATCAATGTTAATTTTTTAAAGCGTTATTTTTTCTGTGATTAATTGATTGAAATTAACGCGTTAATTTGACACCTCTACTAATTTTGAAACATAAATGTTAACGTAAATGCAGCTAAATTTCCATATAAAACATAACTGTATAATGTTTTTAGTACTGTTGAGAGAACACAAAGCAACCATATATTGGCTGCCCTGTGACGCGTCTCTGGCAGATCCAGTCCAGCATTCTCCCATCAGAACAGTTTCCTGGGTGGAGCTATCTCCAGTGTTTTACTGTATTTTTATTACTGTAAATTAGATTAAATTATTACTGTATTTACCCTGCTTATACCAAAAAATGACAGCGCATTCCAAAGAAAACGCACTTGCATGAATTACAGTACAGTGTATATTGGGGTAATATCCGTATTTAAATTTTAGCACTGCGGGAGACAGCAGTTCAGTGTACTCTGTACAGCACTGATACAGGTTTACCTTTACATTTTTTTAAAGGGTAACGTATTAGGCTGAGTTTAAAATGAAATTAAAGTGTTTTGGGAGCATATTTGGGGAAATATTTAGGGTTTACACTATAAAAATAGGGTCTACTGTACTATATACACATGAATATACATTCAGAATAAACAGAATGTGTGCAGTAATATCCGTAGGAAAGTGCCATGATTATGTTTGATCTCTGCAGAAGATGTGAATGTTTTTGAGATACTTTCACAGCTGAGTGGTTTCATTTTATTATTTGTGGTATAATGCTCTAACCATGGGTGGTAGTAACCTAGTGGGATGAGTTACTGATGAAATTAAGCTTCACTGAAGGTCATGAGCTGCAGGTCCTGGAGGTCCAGCACAGTTTGGTGGTCCCTCCTCCTCCTCCTACACCCTGAACAGGTTAAACCAGGAGTGTCTGGGCAGGGTCTCTGCTGAACATGTGAACTGGGCACCCATGCTACACACACTATTGCACACTGTTGTGACCTGTGCGAAAGTTATGGTACCCTTGACTTATCTGATGTTTCTCACATGTGTGTAACTCAGCAAAAATAAAAAATGTGCAGGAAAATCTTCAGGAAAGTGCCATTACGTGTGATCTTTGCAGAGGGTGTGAAATTTTGTGGCTTTGTGGTATAATTGCTAACAGTGCTGATGCTTTAACCACTTCCTCTAATAGAGGGAAACACTGTTCTGTTCAGTTTGATATGAAAATACCCGGTACCTCACACTGTAAGTCACACTGTATATATATACATTTCTTCAGAATAAAGAGAATTTCTGCAGTAAGATCTGTAGGAAAGTGCCATGATTAGGTTTAATCTCTGCAGAAGATGTGAATATTTTTGAGGTACTTTCACAGCTGAGTGGTTTTGTTTTTTTATTTGTGGTGTAATGCTCTAACCACTTCCTGTAATAGAGGGAAACACTCTTATCACATCAGAGGGGCAAACACACAGTCTGCAGTTATTTATTGAAATACGAACACTAAACATGCCCAAGGTTTGCTAACAGTGTACTAACAGGCTAACAGGCTCCAGACCTCATGCTGAAATATTCAGACCTGTTTGAAACTTCTAACAGTTTCCTGCACTGTAAAGATCGGCTGCTTTGCTCAAACAACAACACCTGGTTTTCTCCCATAGACTAATCGGAAGAACACTCGAGTGTCCTGTTGTTCTCTTGAAGCAGGAACTGGGTGTAATTTTCAAAGATCATGCTTCGCAAAGTTACATGTTCCTCAACCTCATTCTCATCATTCTACAAATTCCTGTGGACCATAACATTGTTTGTCTTTGTGGAGATGAATTTATGGTTAAATTGTTCTTCTTGTACTTGGCAATAACCTGATAATCGCTCTCAACTACTGTGTTTACATCTGGAACTCTCCACTCTGGACTGATTCAGCACCTCAGAGTTCAATACCAGAACCTCTAGAACATCAGTGCTGCTGCATATGGAGACATAAACATCTTGTAATGTTTCTGTGCTCTGCACTACCATCACTGGTCTGGCTGCTGCTGTCTATACATGGCTTGATGGAAGAACCCCACTGAAAGCAAACTACACCGACAGCAGTCCTCCTCCATGGGAATGGTGCAACAAGAACCGAACCCCAACCACTGAGGAGAAGGAAAAACTCCATTCAGAACCAATATATTTTGGTCACGTTCATTGATGTCCCACTGATGCTGATCTGTGGAATTTGGAAACCTAGAACTCTTTGTGATGTTCCTCACTATGTCAAATTGCACATTTGCAGACTGTGTTTATTCTCCATAGTAAATATTTATTGATACACTGCTATAAGTTTATATACACTCTATTCTGTGCTTCTGGTTATTGCACTGTCTCAGAAGTGATTCAGGAATACATTTCAAAGCATGCCATACATGTATAATTGTGTATGTGAGGAATAAACTGACTGTTTACTCACTACCTAAAGTACCCCCCCAATGCCCCCCCGCCCCAACCGACAGAAGACAGTTTTCTTCACTTCACTTGTCAGTGGCTTTAATGTCGTGGTTGATCAGTTAAATGTTCGGGTCCATTGGGTTTAAATGAAATTATGATGTACCTACTGTTTCCCACTGCCTCTTTTTGCCCAAGTTTTCACTTTCCTTTCTGTAGAGACAGTCTCCCCTCAGTCTGGTCCTCACCTGACTGAGGGGAGAATGGGGAAGAGCCAAAGGCAGGTTTTGTGCAATACGAGGGAAGCTCTTCCCACAGTCACGCCATGTACACAAAACATAACTGCAGATTCAATGGAACGAATATTCCTCAGCCTTTACAAGATCTTGCAAGCCTTCACATGATGAAGAGGCAGTTTGGAAGGTAAACTTGCTGTTCATATTACTTCATAATATTTGATGTTTCTGTTATTGTGTCCTCTGTGTGTATTTCAGGGTTCTAGTAATAAAAGTCGGCTTTTGGATGGGCTCTTAGTTTCATTCATTTTCATTCATACTTCTGCATTTTCATGGCTGGGTTTTTCACACTGCTGTGCTGTGAATATGCATATAGCTGTGTTTGCATTAGACCTTACACATACGCCAACCAGAAGAGGGTGAAGACTTCTGCTTCTAGCCCCTGAAAGTATCAGTCTGATAAAATCACCAGACATGGTACCCACACATGTGGTTGTCCTGTCTCTGACAGCAGCTGTTTATTGTAATATTTGAACACAGTTCCAAATGACCTCTCAGTCTCTGCATGTGACTATCTGGGTTGGCATTAGAGTTCTTCTTTGGCTTAAAATTTGGTCCAGCAATTGGACTAAACAGTCCAACCCACATCCAGCCTGGATCCCTGGATTTTAGTCTGGATAATCCCTCCACACTGCACCGTTCTCATGATACACTAATATAAGATGTAACCCATCACCTGTTTCTTTCCATAAAATAATAAGCATCAGCAAATCATCAAAAGATTTTTTGACCAAATAAGTTAAATATAAACTGTGCTGCCCTCTCCTGAATCGATGGTCCTGGGCCTGGTGTTGTTGATGGGCTGCTGATGGAATGTTCCAGGTACTAGATGTTGATGGGCTGGTTCTGATCCTGGATGCTGATGGGCTCGTTCTGGTCCTGGATGCTGATGGGCTCGTTCTGGTCCTGGATGCTGACGGGCTGGTTCTGGTCCTAGATGCTGACGGGCTGGTTCTGGTCCTGGATGTTGATAGGCTGGTTCTGGTCCTGGATGCTGATGGGCTGGTCCTGGGACTCTGTGCTGATGGAATCATTATTGTTTGAGCGTTTTGGGAAAGGATGGTTTGGTGACGACAGATTCCTGTTTTTCACTTTCACTTTTCCTTTTTCTTTCTGCTTTTTTACTGGTATATAAGAGATGTGCATGTGTTGCTCACGGTGCTTCTTCTTAGTTGGTATCCTTTACAAGCTTAAAACATGGTGCTGTCACACATGAAAAAAATATTTAAAGGGAACACATGGGGCGCTAATATGCTCCTGAGCTTCATTCTCGTCATTTTGGAAAAGCTTGTGGAAAACGACTTTGTGTGTCCTTGTAGACCTACCTACACAGAGGCTTTTTTCGCTCTGTACTTCATCATGCCCATGCTCATCGCTATCATTTTCGGAATTTACCTCAGTACGGATGATTCCTGGTTGGATTCGGAAGACCAGAGTGCTTCTGCTTCACCGTTTCGTCAATTTACTCCGATAAAGGAAGACTGTAAAGCTAAAATTCTCTTGAAGTGTCTTTCATTTTTCACTCCACTTGTCGTTTGGACGGCTCTGTTCATCAGCGATGGAAGATACATGGCGTGTCTAAAAACCACGTTAAAGATCAGCCATTCTGATAGTAGCGCTCTGCCTCTGTGGAAGTGGTGTGACCTGGACAACAACGTGACCAGTGAACAGATCGTCACACGAGAATTTTTTTACAACTCTAAGGTGAGTAAGACTTCAGTCTAATTGGTCATAGTTTTACACTCCATCTTCTGTTTTTTTTTTTTAATTGTATTATAACAAATTATGTTCTGGTCTTATTATTTCACTATCATGCTACTCTTCCAGTAAGTACACATCAGAGACAGAGGTTTAATAAGCAACTTCTTTATCACTGACTCGAGAAGACCTAAGTGACATGAATATGACATTAAATGCCATCATTTACATTGGGTTTGCTTTGTTGGCTCAGAACTGGAGCTATGAGGCCAATGTCACTAACACGAGTCACCCACATTTTTTCACCCTAAACTTTATCTGAACCTCAAAACTCATCCATCTCTTTCTTCAGTTGTATCAGGCTTGCGGATTTGGTTTATGATGTAGCATGAGTTATTATAAGCTGTAAAAATGAACTTTGATATGAATTTTTAAAAAAAACGATGTGGCTGACTACTTCCTGTGTTAGTGACGTTAGCCTTGTATCCTCGGTTTGAAGCAAGACTCCGAGGAAATCTGGGATCAGTGGAGCACTGAGTATGTTTCATTTGTCACTGAATTGTGCCTTTAACTGATACCTAAATGATGTAACTTGCCTTTTGTTTCAGTTGGCAGGTTTTTCTACCCTCACCTTGATTTTACTCCTAGTGCTGATTTATCAGATCTGTAACCTGTGCTGCAAGAACCATTCATCCCAGCAATCAACCCTGCGATCAGCCCTGCGATCAACCCAACAATCAGCCCAGCAATCAGCCCAGCAATCAGCCCATTATCAAGGACACACTAGTGAACTAAGTTTATTAGGCAGCATTATTATCACTAACACGAGAGGACGTGAGGACTCAGTAATGTAAGCACTCCATAAAATGCCATCTTTTACATTTGGTTTGCTTTATTGGTTCAGAACTCGAACTATGAGGCTGATATCACTAACACTAGAAATCAAAGTTATCCAAATCATTTCACCCCCAAATCTGGACCCACAAACCACACCCATCTAATTATTAAGGTGGATCAGACTTGTTGATGTGGTTTAAGACTCAGTATGACTTGCTGTGAGCAGAAAAAATTATATTTTGTTGTTATTATTAATTTATTATTATTTTTGTTGTTGTTAGTATTGCTAATTTTATTTAAAAAGCAATTTTCACATAATAATAACAACAACAGGTAGCAGAATAAAGTGCATTACAGACATGTAATGATGGTCATTAACAGCAATAAAAGGAAATAAAATTAATTTTTATTTAATTGAGTGATTGTGTCACTGTTCTGAGAGAGCAAAGATAGAAAATGTAATCAATTATTATTTTAACAAGCATTGATTTAAAGTAACTGAGAATACAGCAAGAATTTAAGACAGTTTTGAAATTAAACTTAATTAAATAGAGATCACCACAGGGAACACCACTGGGAATACCACTGGAAACAAAAGTGTCCAAAAGTTTTTGATCAAAAGAGGTGGGCATACAAACCCCTTTGGCATCTTCTAGTGCTGATCTGCTGATCTGGAACTATTGTGCTCACTATGGGGTTAACTAGTAATGCATAACTGTTTTCATACTTATTTCTTATTACTGTAAATCACAGTGAATGACCTCAGCATATGATCTGTGCTGTATAAATTTGCCCTGCCTTCCTCAGTTGGGCTCCCTTGTTCCTGCTTTGTGGATAGCAGGTCCTGCACTCCCCCAGCAGACAGCAGTTTCTAAGGTGTGGCCAGGACATAATAAGGTTGGAGGCGTGACCGAGGCGGCCCAGACATGACAGTTGATCAGTCTTATACTGTCTTAGACATTCTTTAACTGTCATACAGTCTTTCTTACACAGTCTTATACAGTCTTAAACTGACTTATATAAAGTGTAGAATACTGGCCCTTTAAAGACACCTCGGCCAACCGGTGTCTTTAACGGTTAAGGATTAAAATAATTAGACTTTTGTTGGACTACACAAAGACCTAGATTCATCAGAACACCCAGTAACTCACCTGGAGCTGTGATTGGTTAAAACTGTTAAAAACACTGATTGGTTAGAGGCTCATTCACATATTGCAGCTGTATTGCAAATTTCACCATGACAGCTAACAGATGGTGTATTGTTCAGCTCTAATGGTTATCAAAATTGACCTCATGTTCCCAGACCACATGTTCAAAGAGAAAACAAAGAGCCTCAAATGAAACCTTGCTGGGAGCACCACTGGGAACACCATAGAACATCGCTGGGAACATGATTGGTAGCACGACTGGGAGCACCACTGGGAACATAATTGGGAACATGATTGGGAACACTGTTAGGAACACCGCTGGGAACCCCATTGGAAGACCACTGGGAAGTCTAACCATTTTTTTGATGAAGAGCACAAAGAGCACCCCTTAATCTATGAAGTTCTCGAGAGAGAAGGTCTCGAGTGTCTCCTGCTTCAGTGGAGTCTCTCTGAGATCCTCACAGGTGGAAGTGGAGCAGACATCAAACCCAGAA
This sequence comes from Brycinus macrolepidotus, assembly GCA_037974445.1. Lineage (NCBI taxonomy): Eukaryota > Metazoa > Chordata > Actinopteri > Characiformes > Alestidae > Brycinus > Brycinus macrolepidotus. The sequence goes on along the minus strand of JBBPCZ010055477.1, from coordinate 4,011 downwards.
GACAGAAGCTGTTGGAGCAGAAGGAGTGATGGAGAAGGAGGACAGAAGAGAAAGTGAAAATAAAAGTGAAAGTAAGGAGAGAAAGATGTTTCATCTTCCTGTGAGTTGCACACACACACAAGGCCTTGCATTAAAGGAGCAGTTCAGTAAAACGTTCACAACGTTCTCCTCTCGCCCAGAAGTGCTCCATCAGCTGAGACGTGTTTGGAGTCCAGACGTTGCTTATTAACCTCTGAAGCTGCGAGGCTAACATCTATAACGTTAGAAGTCAATAGTCACCCAAAGCTTTTACCATAAACACTTCCACAAAACTTCTCTGGACCTTCAAACCACATCCAGCTCTTCATCAAGGTGGATCAGATTTGTGGATGTGGATTAAGACACAGTATGACTTTGAGTTTAAGTGGTGCTGTACTGTACAAGTGTGTGAGAAAATAACTTTTATTTCCAAAGGTGAAGCTCTTAGAGAGTTAGATTAACTCTCACTATTTAATCAGCAGCTCCACCTGCTGGACATAAACTGCATTACATAAAACTGCTGTTTAAAATGCTCTATAATCTCCATTTTGACACTGTCTTTATTGATATAAGCAAGAAGATTCAAGAGGAAAAATCTGTATCCACACACACACATACACACACAATCTCACACACATGCAAACACTCGACTTTCCTTGCTCAGTCTGTTTATTGATCATTAGAAATGTAGCTGTTGGTTACAATGCACGTCTTACTGAAAGAGCTCAGGAAAAAAAGCTTATAGTTTAAAATGATTAGCTGCCAATTAACACTACGATAATGACATAATTAGCTTTCATGATTAGTTATTCATAATTAGTTATGATACTTAGTCTGGTCAGGTTAATTCACAGTGGTCACCAACACTGGTCCTGGACGTCTGCCCTCAAGCTCCAACGACAACTTTCTACGTCTGTTCCAGCTTATGAACTTCTTCAGAAGTCACCTGAACGTTCAGAGTGTTATTAGGTGGAAACCAAGGTGGTTGGTCACACATATTGCTGAATGTTTGGTAAGGTATCCCAGGTGATTATTAGGATGTGAACAAAGGTGTCCAAAAGCTTTTGGTCAAAAGAGATGGATGTAAAAACTCCTCTGGCATCTTCTAGTGCAGTGTTGCTCTGGAACTGTTGTGTTCACTATGGATTTAACTAGTTATGCATTACTGTTTTCATACTTTTTTCATTACTGTAAATCACAGTGAATGACTTTGTCATATGATATGTGCTGTATCAATTTGGATAACCTACCTCAGTTGGGCACCCTTGTTCTAAAGCCTGCTTTGTGGATAGTGGGTCCCACTGCGCTCCCCCAGTAGATGGCAGTTACTAAGGTGTGGCCAGGACATAATTAGGCACGGAAACAAGGTAATTTAGCTACTGAAGTGAAGTTTTGTCTATGACTTAATTACCTCAGCTTAAGTATCTTGTCCTGTGTCTTATCCATGCATTAAGGTCCCAGTGCTATGACTTTATAATCACTCCTTGTTTCTCTTCAGAAGGGATGTTACCAGTGGACGTCACATGGGACAGTCTGCTAAGGACGATGTTAAGTGACCAAGAGAGCTGCCTCACGTGGATGTGAGTAGTGTGGGACCCAGACACAGTTGGGATAACTCAATAACAACCACAAGACGTGGGCCATTAACCTGTGAACCTGACATCAACGAGTCCTTTATCAAAGCTGCTGAGCTACTTTAGTTGAACTACGGTATGAACTTAGACATGGTGTCTCTGTGTATTCTTCTAGTGGCTCGAACAGGCCTAGCAGTTGGTTCGACTTGGGAATGGGAAAATGTTTCAGTTCTGACGACTTTTGATCAATCAGAGGAAATTCTGTCTTGTTTTTCTCTGTCATACTGAGTTTGGTTAGGGACACTCAGGACAGGAACAGGTGTGCTATGAGCTAAATCACGGTGAAACGAGGGCGGGCCGGATGAGCCCTGAGGACGGGTTTGAGAAGCGCGGGTTTTAATACGTATGCAGCGAGAGGCAAGTTACAGTCTGTTTCTTTTCATTCAGGATCCATGCAGCTTTTTCACAGTTCATTTATGGTGTCGTTAATCCACTTCCAGATGGGCCCAGAGCAGACATCCACGAACTTGTGGTCAGAGACTTTCACTCCATACAGAACGTCAAAGGTCCCTTCTCTCCTCACAAGGGCTCCACCAGTGTCAGTCTTTATGTGGGAGAGAGAATGAGTGAGGGAGAGAGAGAGAGAGAGAGAGAGAGAGAGAGAATAAGAGAGAGAGAAAAGTGTCCTGAGACAATAAACCTCTGGTAATGAGTGTAATAAAATACCATGTCTTCAGTTTTCAGTTTTAATGGCATGGTGCCCACTATTGAAAAATATAGAGCACCAAAGTCCTGCCAAAAGTTAACAATGACTTACTGGACAGGAACCGAACGGGGACGTTTTCCCTATAGGTTCAGTACAGAAGACACCCTCAGAATGTTCTTCCCTTCCACAATCCGTGACCTTACGGTTTTCGCAGTACAGCGACAGACTTGCTGAAAAACAGAACACACACATGACCTTGTGTTAAAGCAACAAAATAATAGTGTGTCTGGCACAAAATAACAGTGTACACAGTGTTCCCTCTCCTTAATCATCACATACTGTTTAGTGATCTCTAATGGACTCACTTAGGTGGTTTCTGATGCTATACATCTCACTATTATCTATAAACATAGACTGAGGTACATTTACATGGCTAAAAACAATAGCAACCACCTGGAAGAACTGAAACTGTGTGCTTTTATGCATTTTTAAACCTCACCATATGCTAAACAGTTCCAAGTCCACTGATGGAGTAGGACTGGTTAGCCACAACTGATAAACAGTTGAGTTTTGTAAGCATTTTACCAGGAATGTTTAGCGATATTTCATACTTCAGCTCCTCTGGCAGCTCATCAAAGGGCTCCAGGCCCACAATTGTTGCTATGATGACTAAAGTTAACCCATAACAGCTAGATATGTTGACAGTGCTACATTGTGTTGAACTGTTTGTTTCTTCAGAGTTGGGACGAACTGTCTAGAGCAGTCCCAGCTACTGTTCTAGACGTGCCTTTAGGACCTCTGCTTGCACTGCCTCCCTGAAAAAGCAACTGGGTGGGGCTTGACCTTATGTCCGTGGGTGTCGTGAGATCACAAAAACCAATGTATCCAGAATGAGCACCACATACACAATGGGAGATGAATAAATTCTGCTCCTTACAGAAATCAAGCATCCTTCTGTGAGCATTGAGGACAAGCAGGGTGTCTCCAATTCCTGGACGAGAGCAGGAGGATGCTGGGAGCTGGACAGGGGCGGGGTCACTCACAGGTTCTGGAAGTCTGACCAGCATGATGCCATCAGTACCCAAAACATTGAACCTCCTTAAGTTGTCGCTCGGGGCTAGCTGGTACCTGCTCGCCGGTCTCCGATGATAGGTGCCGAACTCCACTTTTAAAGGTCGTCTGGAGAAACGAACAAGCCGAACGTGAAAGATATACTTTAATTGTATTAAAAGTATTAATGGACTGTATTACTCAGATTACTTGTATCACTCTTCACTAATTTCTATAACAGATCCATTTTATAATAGCTGTGTAATTACACATGAATCAGGCATGTTATAACAGCATAACTACTAATAACGGAACAATTCTTATTAACATGGAAATAACTTGTGAACCTTACCAGTAATTACATTGTTATTACATGCATTATTACGTGCGTAATTACACAGTTATTAGGGACACTTGATTAAAAGGTTGAACTGGCAGCAAAACCCAACAGTTTACACTTCAGTAAGAAGAACGGCAATCATTAAAAACCTTCAACAATGAAATATCGGTTGTTAACTCACATTGTCTGGTTAAAGTACTCATCATAGTAGCAGTCTTCGGCGGTCAGGACCCACTGCTGATGGATTAGAGTCCCGCTGCACAAGCGGAACACAGGAAACGGGTCGAGTTCATGGACCAAAGCTATTGGGTCGTCCACCAGCT
>JBBPCZ010055466.1:0-12663 GCA_037974445.1 Brycinus macrolepidotus | reverse complement strand
CGATAAGGAATCGAATCGATAAGAAGAATCGATAATGGCATCGACATCAATAATTTCTTATCGATTCCCATCCCTACGCTCTACTGCACTTTTCCGTCTTTATTAAAAATAAATGGCCTTGGGAAATGAAGGTTCACAAGGTCATATGTCTGATCGTATCTTCACTAAAAAGCCGTTAAAAACACATACATTAAATAAACATATTAAATGAAACATTATAAAAAATGATTGTTAGATGGCTAATTATATTTTACTGAATAAATGTGCCTGGTTTGTGAATATTCAGGAGAATGGGCGCTTGGAGGCAGAGCTGCTGGACAGCACTGAGAGGCTGATGGAAGCTGAGACACAGCTGAGTAAACTGCAGAAAAACTTGGACAGTGTGCTGAAGGAGAAGGTACTTGTCTCTACAGCTGGGTGATATGATACTCACTGTTATTGTGATAAGTTATGTCACAATATGCTTTCCTAAGCATATTGTACATATCCTTAATACTTAGAGAATCTGAAAAGCTACATGTTTTATTACGAAGAGAGTATAATTAAGCCAGCTTAGTTCGTGCAGCACAGCGTGTGTTGAATCAGCAAATTCACCATCAGTTTGTAATAGTTTTTTCATGAAGGAAAGGTTTTTTTTCTGTCTGTTTCAATTTAACACATGTGAGGAAGATATGTGATGTATCATGTATCATTACATATTTTTTTAAGTAATGTGATTTTGTGATGTTTGTGTAGTTTGCAGTTTTATTGTCAGTTGCTATGTACGTACAATTTACATTTATGTTTGTGTGTATGTAGTTTGGTGATTTGGATATGAACGATGCAGAGTTCTACCGGCAGGAGGAGCGTCTGAGGCAGCTTCGCAGCAACTATGAGGAGCAATGTCGGGTTAGAACCCCTATCTAGTTATAATCTCCCTTTTCTCTCTTTGTGTGTGTGTGTGTGTGTATTAATATGTTGTATTATGTATGTTTTAGGAACTGCAGGATCGTATAGATGAGTTGCAGGCTCAGTTAGAGGAGTTTCGTGCCTTAGGCCGTGCTCCCCAGACATCCCTCATGCCCTCTCTGTCTGATGAGCTGGACAGTAAAAGCCCTGGGATGGAGTCAGACCAAGGTATATTTTTTAATAATTTAATCTTTTTTCTGTCTCTCTTATTGAAGTAGAAATACACATCATCTAAAGCAGGATTTTCCAGTCTTTTGCAATTCACAGCCCATGCAACTGACCAGAAAAGCTTCCTTTGCCCATAAGAATATTTGACTGATCCAATTTCTCAAAGTGCACACAAACATAATACAATAATCAGTAATCAATGCAGTCAATGCAGTTTTGCCTGAATCACACATCATAAACACCAAAAATGTTCTTTATCCGGTCATGTTTTGGTAACGTGCATAGACACTGAAAATAGAAATATAACCAGTTATCTCTTTTAGTTTTGTTGGTTTAGTTATGTTGGTTGAAAAGTTATTGAGCTTGGCCTAAACATGTTTGATTTGTGAATCATTATCCCAAGATTATTATGTCATTTAAAATTGTTTGATTAAATATATTTTTATAAAGCTTTGCTATTAAATAATGCATCCAATATCCCTCTTGCAGTACCACCAAATAAAAGTTAAAAAACGCTGCTCCACTGAATAGATCGGGGATATACTTCTTCTGCAGAGAACTGGAATGCAGTAATGCATTAGGAGGATTGGGGGGTTAAAGCATAAAATGTGGATTATAAATAAATTGTGGCACATTTTGTACATCCTGTGTGCTCTTGTGAGACCCTGAGCTGTGGGCATGTTTGTAGGCCTTGGTTCTGAGGAAGGGCAGCCCTTTAACATGAGTCTGGAAGCAGAGATGATGCTGGAGCAGCTGAAAGAACACCACATCCGAGAGGTGGAGAACATCCGAGCACAGCTAGACTGCACGGTAAGACCTGCACACAAGTTCACAAAGAACTGTAATAAAATGAAATATTATTAAGTTAACGTAATGTTTGGATAAACTCTTGACAATCGGGTCCTCCTACAGCTAAACAAGTGCCAGCACAAACTGGAGGAACAAAAGACTACCCATGAGGAGGAGAGGAGTCTACACTTGTTACAGCACCAGCAGGAGGTGCAGACACTGAGAGAAGAGGTGGCTGAAGCACTGGAAAGAGCTCGGAGCCTGCAAGAGCAACTGGAACAGGAAAGACACAGAATGGAGGTCCGGCAGGAGGCCGAACGTGCTGAACTACATGCACTCCATCAACAAGAGCTGAGTTTCCTCAGCCAGGAGGCGCAGGGCGCCAGGAACTGTGCATTACAATTGGAGGAGCAGCTCAAAAAGCAAGAGGAGAGAAGAGTGAAAGAGGGAGAAGATCTGAGCAGGGCTCATGCAGAAGAGCGTAGCCTGATGGAACTGCAGCATAAGGAGACTCTATTGTCCATTGTGCAGGAGGAGAGAGAGAGATTGCAGGTTGAAAGAGAGGAGGTGGAGAAAAGACTTACAGAGGAGTGGGATAGGGAGAAACAGCATCTGAAGGAGACCTGCGAGAAGGAGCTAGAGGAGATGAAGCAGAGAGGTGAACAGGATCGAGTGGAGTTGGAGAGAAGGCTTGAGGAAGAGTGGGAGAGAGAGAAGCTACAGCTGGAGGAGAGCAATAAGGCAGCACTTCAGACAGTACTGGAAGAAGAACTGGTACGTTTGCTGAAAGAGCAAGAGGACAGAGAGAGGAAGCTCACTGAGCAGTGGGAGAAAGAGTGTGCTTTTCTAGAGGAGAAGCACAGTGCTGAACTGTGGCAGCAAATCCAGCAGGAGAAGAAGCAAGCACAGGCACTGGAGGAGGAGGCAGAGTGCAGGAGAATGGAGGAGTGGGAGAGAGAGAAGACTCGACTACAGAAGCAGCATGACGAAGAGCTCCAAGCCAGGCTAGCAGAACAGAGAGAGAGGCTTCAGGCAGAGAGAGAGGAGCAGGAAAGGAGGTTTCAGCAAGCGCTGGAGGAGGAGCAGAGGAGAATGGAGGAGGCACACAGGGAGGCCATGCAGGAGCTGAGCATGAAACACAGTGAGGAGAGAGAGAGACTTGGATGCATGCTGGAGAAACTTCGCACAGACATTGGAGAGGAGAGGTAAGATATGCACAACCATACTTGCTCAGAATTTTAATAATGGTGATTATTACAGTAGAACATTGGAATTAAAAAAAACTTTCTACATAGTAGGAGTGTAAAAAATCCTTCGATCTTAATAGGACAAACCTTTGGAATATTTTTAGAATGTTGGAATCAATTAGGGCTGTCACCAGTTTTATCATAAAACCAATAAAGACTCATAATTACAGATTGCTTTTATTTTAAAGGTGAGTGCCAATAGGAAAAGAGCAAGGAATACAACTCGATGCAGAGGGAAATCTGGCACCGAAATTGTAATAGACTTTGGAATTACAATGATCAAAATGCATAAATATACGTACCTAGAAATAAGGCATATGAAATGAACAGACTGTACCAACGCACAACATCATTTCTGAACGCTGCTCATTTTACAGTACATACGTACTTCCATATTGTCACTCTTGTCTGGCTAGGAAGAAATCATGTCAAACTCATCTGTCTCTATATGTGATTAACACTCTCTAAACATGCAGTTAGTCAAAAGTGACTTGTTTCCCCTTGTGGAGAATGTACAGACTGTAGAGGATAGCTTTGCAGTGATCCAGTGAATACCATATTTATCATGCACATTCAAAACTAATCACTAAGCCAAGTTTACTGGTAGATATAACAATTGTAATTTTAACAGCTTGCTGTATTGTCTGTAGCCTGATACTGTATAAAACATTTACCCAGTCATATTTGTGTACTTTACAAAAAGGAAATATTAATTGTACCGAATGATCAAATCTAATCATGATGGAAATTAGTGATGAACTGAATTGTTTCTTAATTAATCATAACTGAATTGGCCAGTGATTTACACTCCTACATAATAGACAAGGGTGAGTATTGATGTAGGCAGATGTTTTGAATTGTTTAACCTTACTGATTGGCCATGCACAGAAAGGAGTTACAGAACCAGTTCTCCCAGCGAATCAGAGAAGTAGAGGCTCGTTTCTCTGGTGACCAGGAAGCGGTGTCCGAGCGTTTTCAGGCAGATGTACGTAAGCTGGAACAGCACTACCAGAGTGAACTGGCAGTGCTCACCCAGCGCCATGCTGCAGACCGTGCACGGTGGGAGGAGGAGATGGAAGCTGCAGTCCAGGAGGCAGAGCAGCAAAGGAGACTCCTGCGAGAAGCTCTACAGCTAGAGAGAGAGAATATGATTCAGGAGTTCACACGGGAGCAAGAGAGGATGAAACACAGCCATGCGGCGGACATGGAGGCTCTGAGGGAAAAGAACTTGCAGCTGCAGAACGAACTGGAGAACTTTGTTAGCTCTGCTCAGACCAAGGAGATCGATCTCAGCCGTCAGCTCAATGAGCTGCACAACCGGCTGGAGGAGAATCTGGAGGCAAAAGACACATTGCTGGCACACACCGAATGCAGGGCTGAAGAGCTTGAGCAACTGCTTACACAGGCTACTGATGACTTTGCCCAAGAAAGGACAGAGCTACAGAACAGCCTTTCAGATTTGGAAGGCCAGCATGCTGAGATGCTCTTAAAGGCTGAGAGACATGTCCAGGAGCAAAACGACTTGCTTGCAGAACGAGAGGAGCTGAGACAGAAGATGGAAGAGGTGGAGAAAGTCCTCCGCCAGGCAGTGGAGGACTTTCACTACGAGCGTCTGGAACTGCAAGGCATCGTGGCTGTGCTGGAAGAGAAGCTGAAGGAGAGTGAATTCATGGTGATGAAGAAAGAGGAACAGAGAACAACATTGTTGGCTGAGAGAGACAGACTGGTGCTTAGAGTTCAGCAGATGGAGTCTGACCTCGGAGAAGCCAACAGAAGGATGGCCACAAGTAAGCATCAAGAGCTCCCTCTTACTGATCTTCCCACTGAGGTGGGGGTGGAGTTTCTCGCTTCATCTGCTGAGAATTTCATTGTCACAGATTCATGTGAAGATGAGACTGCAGATCATCACTCAGAGGACTTTAGTGTTCTAGGAGAAGATTCCCCATCGGCACAAGACGAGGAACTTGAAGGAGAGTTGCTCATGCAAAAGGAGAATGCAGGAGACTTTGAAGATACCCAGACTGTCAGTGCTTACATGCTGAAAATCTGCAATGCTGAGGTTCTAAATTGTCCTGAGGGTGTCTATATAGACAGTACTAAGAAAATAGAGGAGGGCTGCTTTAGTGAAGCCAATGTAGTGCAAGAAGAACCAGATGAGCTCAACAACTTTGATGAGCCAGGCAGTGCAGATACAGGAGAAAGCACTGATGCGGCCGCAGGGGCGTTTGCTGTTCAAAGTTTGGCTATCATTGAAGAAAAGGAAGAACTTGATATAGATCATGAGTGTTTGGGCTCCAATGATAGCACTAGATCTACCAGTGAAAGTATCCAAACTACAATAGTTTCCAGTGAGATGGTTGATTTAGTTATCTCCAACAGTGTAGTTGAGGACAAGGAAGATTCTGAGGTTAGAGAAGAAGAAGAAGAAGAATTCCCAGGGATTGGAATAGAAGGTGCAGGACTTTCTGAATCCTCTGAAGATAAAGTAGAAGTTTATAATAGCACTGGAGATAGTTTAGAAGAGGACAAAGTTGCAGAGAAAAACAAAACCACAGATGTTGACGATACAACAATGGAATTAGATGCTGAACTTGGTATGGCATATATCAGTGTAAAAGATAATGCAGAGCTTGATGGTAGTACAGTGAATGTCACTGAAATGAGTACAGAGTTTGAAAATAGTGCTGAGCTGGATGGTGTAGAGGGTGAACAGATGGCTGTGGATGATCTTGGTGTAGCTGGAGAAGTGAAAGGTGGTGCTAATATTACGACTGACACAACAGGCCTAGATGAAGAGGCTGCCAAAAATAATGGTGGCCTTGCATTTATGATTTGTGCTGTGAGCGAGGAAGAATTCAGCAACCTGCAGCATATGGATCACACTGAGGTTGATAAGTTGGAGATTGATGAGGGAATAGTTGCCCATTGTACCGTTGCCACTGGTTTCCAAGGCCCTGAAGAGAATGGGGATGAACCAGGAGTGACCGACACAGTGGAGGACGATCATTCCAAAGAAAATGAAGCCCCTGATAGTCCAAATGTCATCAGTGATGTAGCAGTACATGACAATATTGAAGAGTCAAATAAAGTTGAGGTTGCAGATCAGCATAATGGTGAAGCCTCATGTTGCAAAGCTTCACCCACACACAGTTCTGAACCTATGGATAAGACAGACATGAAAGATGGGACTGATGATAACATTTTTATTACACCTCAAGACTCCCATGAAGTTACCGAGAGTGTGGTACAAAAGCAGCAAGAAGAAACTCCACCTGACAGAGATGTATGTGCTCGAGAGCTCTTGGAGCTGCAGGAAATTGCGGTGCAGTTCAGAGACCAGAGCAGCCTGCTGGAGGTGCTTCAGGATCAGTACAGCAGTGCAGTGGAGCAAAACCTCTGTTTGCAAGAGAAGCTGGCCCGGCTGCAGCAGCACACTGATGAGTTAGAGCTGCTCCTGGACCTGAACAGTGGGAGCCACGATCTCCGGCTGGAGCTGGTCACCATGGCAGGCCAGGCTAAAGAACTGGAAATCAAAGAGCTTGAGCTTGCTGAACTTCAAAGGAGCTATGAGGAGTGTATTTGTGAGAACATGCAGTTATCAGAACAGAACAGGAAACTCGAGAAGAAAATGCAGAACCTGGAGAGCAAAATGCACATTGTTCAGGAATTTCACAAACAACAGACAAACTTGCTGGAGGAGATTGCACGGATGCGTGAACAAAATGCTAAGCTGAGCACAGCGGTGCAGGAGTTGGAAAAGCAGGATGAAATCATGCTGACTCTGCAGCAGGATGCTGAATCTTCAGACTCATCAGATGACTCCTTCATGGAGAGTTCCTGGGCTTCAGGGAAGATCACTGCAGTGTCTGAGTTGGAAGACTGCTGTTCGGAGTTTGAGAAACAGAACTCGCGCCTTCGCTCAGCACTTACCCACCTGCAAGAGAAGTCCCTTAGAATCCATGAGAGGATGCAGGAGCATAGGTATTGTAAATGGCCATCTTTGGTCATCTGTGCCTGTCCCAGTAGGAGATCCTACCTTCTCACCTGCTAGCCTGCTGGCTAAACCTACTACTACTGCTGCTAGCTGTTCTGTGTTTGTTTCATAGCAAGGCTACTAGTATCTCTTCCACTGCTGTGCGCCACTCTTGCCACAGAAATAGTCCTCCCAAATGACACCCCATTGATGCTAGGTCTGCATGACTGGAATAAACCAATAGACTAGTGAAGCTGCAGTACAGTTCTGTGTTGTATAACAGTGTTTTCCAGTCCAGTCCTCAAATATTTTGTCCTAGCTCTCACATGTTGGGAACAGGGATAGAGCCAAATATGACAACTGTCTGGGCATCTCTGGGGACTGGATTAGGAAATTAGGAAATTTGTATGTGTATTTCCTCGTAATACTGGAACTGTTCTCATGACTTGTAGCCCACTGCACTAAGCACATGTGGTGCATGTCGTAAATCTAAATCTTTGGTCATATTGCATGGGATCTCATTCATTAAACACATTACAGTAACTTTTCGTTGGCTGAAAGCTTTAACTTCACAAAACATGAACTTTTAACAAACGTTCCATTTGAATAGGAATATGTGAATTTCACAGTGCCGTTAAAGGAATATTTCACATGCGATCGTGCATGAAGTGCCGTCGTGGCTCACAGTGAATACTGGCTGCTTGGGACCAGTTGGCATGATCTCATTCATATTACACCTGTGTCTGTGTTCCGCATTTAACAATATCAGAGTTTTTGCTCGAAGTATTGCTGTGGGATCAGCAGTGATGCGGATTTGTGTTCTCTTCAGGAATGAAACTGGGCGCCTGGCTGAGGAAAACCTCATTTTGAGGCAGAAGATTTCTGCGCTGAGGGATGAGGACCTCAGGGAGAATCAGCATGAGCTACTGTAAGGGGGAAGGACTTTGCTCTACACATGCTGCACTAATGTCTATTCTTAAAATCCTTTTAGTTTAAACCACTTATAATAAATCCCTTTCTGTAGAGTCCAAGTAGAGCACTTCCGGAAGGAGAGGAATGCTGCCCAGAAGGTGGCAGGTGGTTTGAAGAGACAGGTGAGTGTATACAAATAGGAACAAAAACCAAAGTGGTTCCCAGTGTAATTATTCTTTCAGTCTTTGTCTTAAACGTTAATGGCAAATGACTCATCCAGTTGTATTGTGTCCTCTGCATGTAGTAAACAAGCTTTGCATCACAAGCTTTGAGGGTCTATTGTTGTCTTTTACATCCTCATGGTCTTCTTATTCAGATTTCAGAGCTGCGTCGTCGTGGGCAGCAGCTAGAAGAGGAGAACAATGCTCTGTCTCAGCAGAACGTGAAACATGCACTTAGTGTTGATACTCTTCAACACACACTCGAGGAAGTGATTCGCCACCATGGCAGTGGTGCATCCAGTGAGAGGAGAGAGGTGAGGGATAGGAGAATTAAGGCAATGGGTGAAAGGAAACAAGCTTATTTGTGTGCATTGCACTCACTGCTTCTATATTCACATCAGTAGTTTATTAGAATGACTAAGATATGATCATGTTTACAGCACAGTTTGATTGTCATGGTTCTGACCAAGGCAGGGGTGTCCATTCTTATACACAGAGGGCCAGTGTGGCTACAGGTTTTTATTCCAGCAAAGCGTTAGCTCACATAATCTGTCTTTATCTGCTTGTTTAGAATAAAAACCTGCGCCAGCCCATCTCAGATAAGGCTGGACACCCCTGGACTAAGATTTCGGTAGACCTAAACCTGCCTCGGTTAAAACATGTGGTCCACAGTAATGTCGGCCAGACTAACTGAGAGACACTGGGGCGTGTAGGTGCTAGCATCCATTTACCCACGCACAAATGTTTTGCAGCTTTTTCTGAGAGTTTTGTGCAGAGAGGAAGAGGTGTTCCTCAAGTTCCGCAGCATTTTGTCAAAAATAGACATTTCTTTTTTTATATATATAAAAAATTGCAATGCATAGCGACAGGAAACTCACTGATAAATGTGTCATGAGTGATGTTTCACATTATAAAGTCAGGCTGGCTGTGCTGGCATGTAAACAAAGCTATAAATCAATCAGTTTGTTATAGCTGTTATAAACCTCTTGGTTTGGTCCAGTTTCATTTATGTAAATATAGTTAATGTGGAGTCAGTGAGTTTCTAAACTGAGACAAATTACGATTTGCAGTAATGACTGTTTTCAAGAAATAAGTACTTTAATTGTACATTTCCATAAATTAAACACAGATTATATTGGAAACAATGGGGATGAGGTTAATCGAAGGAATGCTGAGGCAATAATTTTTTGTCTACTAAGTGTTCCTTACTTCTGATGCATTACCTTCCTTTTTTCTCTTAACCACATCATGGACTCCAGCTGGAGAATGGTGAGGATTTCGCGAGAACGGAGAAGGTGGATGAGGAGAAGGAGCTTCTGAGAGCAGAGCTCAACCGCTGTGTGGAAAAGGTACTTATTTTAGGCCATCCCTCAGTGCAGGTAATATGATATAATAATGTAAATGTTAAACCTGTAATGCTTGAGTGAATGTTTTTATATAGATGACTCGACTTCGTTCAGTAGAAACTCAGTATGTTCAACTCTTGAGTGAGAGACAGACGGCAGACAAACACAACCAGGCGCTACGTGCACAGTTAATAAAGGCACAGGAGAAGGTAATAAGTATATTATTGTCAGTATGTAGTGTTAGTATTTTATGTATGTGCTGAGGAGACTCTGCTAAACTGTGGTTCTCATTTAGGTCCAGGCACTGGACCCCACACTGCATGGGCTGACTCAGCAGAATGCTCGGCTCAAATCTGACCTGCGCATCACACAGCAGGAGCGAGACGCTCTGAAACAGGAAGTCATCTCGCTGCACAAACAGCTGCAGAATGCCAATGAGAAGGTAAAGTTAATGGAACAGCTGGAAGAGTTTTTATTTGACTGTTATTTTTGACATCATATGCATGTTATGCAGGAACGAAAGTTTGCTCATGAATTCAAGAGTAACTACAGCTGTGGTTGCAGACTTGAAAAATGTACTTAAAATATGCTTTTTATAGTTTAATTCTGAACACGAGGCAAGTAAACTGTGTTATGTGTGACAATATTCTCTCAATTCTCTTGTCGATGTTTTCCAGTGTCGGCTGGTGGAGATGTCCATGTCAAATGTCTCAAGTGGTTCACAACAAGGAAAACGTGTGTGGACGGAGCTTTCTGGGCTGATGGAGGCAGAGCTGACTTTACTGCGTGAAGAAAATGAGCGGCTTCGGCGTGAGATCAACGATGCACGGCTAGAGCTCAACTCTGCACGAGAGAAGGTCTGAGAGCCCACACCCTATGTTGCACAAAGCTGAATCACTATAACTGAAGATGATATGAGATGATATTTACGTTATTATTGATGTTGCTCAGGGTCGGCAGTTGGAGACGCTGGTGTTGAGCGTGAAACAGCAGAAGCAGCTGAATCAGGCAAATCTGGCTAAGGCAGCGGAGCAGGAGAGATCGGCTCTCAAGCGAGAGATAGATGCACTGCACACGCAGCTGCACAACAAGGTAATGTATCAGAATAAGAAAACTTTATTGATCCTGGAGGACACTGCTTATGTTATGACTGTCAGACACAAAGACAAGAAAAATATAAATATAAAGTCAAAAATAAAAGTCAAATAAAAACTCTGAAAAATACTCTGTATAAAATAAACTATGCTACATATACAAAATTCTGGGGTCAGTTAGAGGTGCACACATTATACAAAACACACTGCTTGCAAAATAATTATTGACATGTTGCTATCTTCATCAAGCAAAGAAAAAAAAATCTGACAAAACTCCTGAGACAGTAAATTTGGCTTGGAGACAGTGAAAATTAGTTATTTTGGAATGTGTAATTCACACACGCAGTATCCAGATTGTCTGGAGGGTGCTGGTGCTTTTATTTCTTTATGAAAGCTGAAAAGGTTTGGATTAAACTGTTTGGAACGGCTCACTCACAGCTATACTATCAACATGCTCTAAGACAAAGTCCAGTCCTAGAGGGTCAGTGTCCAGCACAGTTTGGTGATTTCCCTGCCCAGACACACCTTATTCAGCTTCTCTGTTTGAGCAGTGAAATCAATAAACTGTTCTGGACATAGGGCCTCCAGGGATGGAGCTGCTAAACCAATTAGATTACTAACTAAACTACTACCAAGTTATCTAGGTTACTGTATTTGCTAACACTCACTTCAGTGTCAAACGAAAAACAGCATCACTGACCAACGTCAAGGAGTTTTCTTAGTTTCAGTGTTATCTTTAGTGTTAGCTCTAGTGCTCACTCTTCTGTGTAGCTCAAATCTCCTTATTAGGCCTGAAAAAGACTTCTCTGATTTGATTAATGTAAACAATGTTCCTTTATTTGCATTGAATTCGTTTACTCTTATATTAGGTCAGTTTTCAGACCTTGATGTCTGCTGAACATTTTGCAAAACCAGTTTATTTTTTTTTATAAAATCATTTCAAATGCACTCTGCTAAATTTTCCTTTGTGCAATAAATATAAAATCTGATAAAGATTCATTGTCTGTGTGTAGCTATGTGACAGCACCGAAGATCAAAGAGAAATGGAGAGTCTTCAAGAGGAGAATGAGAGATTAAGGAACAAACAGACGATACTGGAGGCCCAGCTGATGGAGGTCATTGCACACATATGTACATGGACCCTTAGAAGTCACAGTTATTGTTGGCAATAAGAAAAGCATGTTGTAATTTCACATTAATTACTGATTTGTTTTTGTTGTTGTCTTTTGCCATTACTTGATATAAAATGATACAGAATGTAAATTGAAAGTAAATGTAATTTAAATGTAACTGTGACTTCTAAGGGGCGGCTGGTGACCTAGTGGTTAGGGAGTTCCCCCTGTGATCAGAAAGTCATGGGTTCGAATCCCAAGACTGCTAGTGGCACCTCTGAGGTACCCTTGAGCAAGGTACCGTCCCCACACACTGCTCCCCGGGCGTTGTGTTCCTGGCTGCCCGCTGCTTCACTTGGTGAATGGGTTAAATATAGAGAAGAATTTCATACTGTTCACACTGTATGCTGTGGTGTGTTCACATATGACAAAATGGTCACTTCACACTTACACACTTTACACTTTACACTGACACTTAATTCATAATGGAATTATAATTATGTATTTGTTATATTTAAGTAGTATAGGTAAAAATAATTACAACACTAGACTTCTAAGAGTTAAACAGCAACCTCCAGATATTGAGACACTGTGGTGGTCTGACAAACAGACACACACTCACTGCTCTCTCTTTCTGCAGGCTCAGCTTATTGCCATGTTACCACCATCACCACTACGATTGTCAGTGGAAAGGAGAGGACAGCGCCACGGCGATGAGACAAACCCGGACATCAATGTGCAGGTAAGACGTGTGTGCACCGAAAATATGCGCGCGCGCGCGCGCGCGCACACACACACACACACACACACACACATATCCTACACACATGCGAGCACACACTAATGTACACCT
>JBBPCZ010055395.1:0-12664 GCA_037974445.1 Brycinus macrolepidotus | reverse complement strand
CATGCCGTTTAAATGTCCCCCGTGACGTGCGTCATTTCCGGAATCCCGTGCACGTCACGATCTGGTGCGTGTGACACATCCCATAGTCAGCTTTTTCACAGCATGGAGGAATTAACAGATTACATGTCTGATTACTAAACCGTATTTCATCCTTTTCTCTTGCACCGTCCCATGGTCATAAAGTTTTATCTTGAGAGAAAGAGATAAGAAATACACATAGAAAAAAAGCAAGAAAGAAAGAAAAAAAGAAAGAAAGAAAGAAAAAAGGGAGAGAGAGAAAGTAAAAAGAGAAAAGAGAGAGAGAAAGTAAAAAGAAAGAAACAATGACAAGGAGAGAGAGCTAACAAATAAAGAAAGAAAGGAAGAAATAAAAAAGAACAAGAAAACTTTAAAAAGCCTGAAAAAGAAGACAGACATAAAAAAAGGGAAAAGGAAAGAAAAAAGAAAGACAGAACAAGTAAACAATAATAAAGAGAGAGAGAAATGAGAAATAAAGTCCGAAAGAAAGAAAGAAAGAAAGAAAGAAAGAAAGAAAGGCCAACAGATAGAAGGAAACAAAGAATCTGATATGCAACTTCAGTTTTGTACTGTTCAATACTCCAAACTTCTTGGTGTCATCCAAATGACTCATTAGCTAAACATAGCGAAACTCGAGGTTGAACATGTGAACTCGTGTGTGTGTGTGTGTGTGTGTGTGTGTGTGTATGTGTGTGTGAAGACTGGAGCTTAGTAACACAATATCACACTGACTCCATTTCCAAAAATGTATGATGATGTTGCGTGTGAGTGGTAGGGGATGTTTGGTGTTTAGCCTTATTCTGCTTCATTAGAAGCAACCGTGAGGTTACAACACCACTACCTAATGTGTGGGTGAGCGTGCAGGTTCATGACCTCATGCTGGCAGAGAAATTGTGTCATATTGTTCTTTCGATGTTCTTTTGTGGGGTGGTTAAGTTCTCAGTACAGACCGTTAAGTTCAGGCATTGCCGCACCAGCCTGATGTGCGACCTGTTGGGTGTGAATGATTAAACCCAGAGCTAAAGAGGAAAAGAAAAGAATTATTTAACTCAGCTTCATCCTTTTACTTTTTTCCAGTGTCCAGAGGAAAAGTAAACATCAAGGTGAGGGGTGGAGAGAGAGTTCGACACATGAGTAGACCCAGCTGGACCAGAAGAATGCGAAGTGACTTATTGATTAAAAATACAGTTTATTGCCTCTGTTTGTAGTTCTATCAGAGTAGACTAGAAAACAATACAATAGTAACCACCTACAAGACTAGGACAATCATATAGCAGCATCCTAGCAACCACCAGAGATACAATAGCAACCAGCTAAAAACAGCTTAACAAGCACTTGCCATACCATAGTGGCCACCTAGCAACAGCCTAGTAACCACCTGAAAGACTATGACAACCATACAGCAACACCTTAGCAATCACCAGAGAGACCATAGTAACCACATGACAACCCCTTTGCAACCATCTGCCATACTATAGTAACCACTGTTTTGTAACATTAGTTGAAACCGTCATATAAATAAAATTGAATGAACAACACCCTACCAACCACCTACAGTGCCATAACAATCACCTAGCAACACTCTAGCAACCACCAGAGATACCATAGCAACCAGCTAGCAAAACCTTAGCAACCACATGCCATATCATAGTAGGCGTCAAGCAACACTGTAGAAACCACCTGGAAAATCTTTTTTCGGCATTGATGACTGCGTGTCCTCATCAGCAGCTTTGACTTGTGGGGTCCCTCAGATCTCTATTTTGGGGTCAGTCCTTTTCTGTGTGTATATGCTTCCTCTTGGGTCAATTTTCAGAAAATATAGAATTCCATTCCATTGCTATGCAGATGGTAATCAAGTCAATCTGCCTTTGAAATTAAATGACATTGACTGCTGGAATTTCTTGAGGATGTTAAAGTATGGATGGCCTCTAACTATTTAAAATTCAACAAGAGTAAAACTGAGGTGCTTCTAATGGGGCCCATCAAACAAAACTAGGCTCCTTGAAGGCCTTAAAAATTGTGATAGTAGCCAGTGATTTTAAGTTGGATAAACAGATTAACTCTGTACTTAAAGTTAGTTTTTCCCATTGGGACTTTTAACTAAAGTTAACCACTTTTTATCCTTCACTGATCTGGAGATGGTTACGCATGCATCATTTCGCACCCTTTGGATTTACAGAACTGACTTCTTTCTCAGGCACTCATAAATACAAGCACATCACTCCTATACTTGTCTCCCTCCACTGGGTCCCGGTATGGTTTAGGATAAATTTTCAAAAGTTATTATTTGTTTTTAAATCTTTGCATGGCCAAGCTCAGTCTTACATTTCTGACCCCCTTCAACCACATGTTCCAACACTGAGATCAGCAGACCAGCTGGAATTCCCAAAAAGATCCAGCTTATTCAAAATGCTTCTGCCAGAGTTCTAACCAAAACCAAAAAAAGAGATCACCTCACCCATCAGATCTGCCTATCAGATCTGCACCAACTGTAGCTTTAAAAAGCTTTTAAAACCACACTATTCTTTTAAATATCTGCACTTCCACTGCACATTTAATCTTTTTTTTATTGATTTTGTGTGTATTCTTTTATTTGTATGTGTAATATTTTTATTTCATTCCTGTAAAGCGCTTTGAATGACCTTTGAGTATGATAATGGGCTAGATAAATAAACGTGACTTGACTAGTAGTCTCTAAATCTAGACTGAAACAAAAAGGTTATCAGAGTTTTGCAATCATCGCCCCCGAGCTCTGGAATGAACTGCCACTCTAGCTAAACCACGTCATCTAATCTTATCTTAAAATCTTTTGTTCCTTGGCTTTTAACTAAGTTTGGGACCCTGTTTCCTTGTTTTACTTTATATACCTATTATTTGTTTCTATTTCCTAGTTCAAGTTCCTACTTTGTTTGAACTACGATACCCCAGTTTACCCAGTTTAGGTCCCAAGAGTTACTTTCAGCTTTAGGTCCAAGGAGTTACTTTCAGCTTTACTTTTATACTGAGGCACCATTCATGTGTGTATGTTTTAATGTATTTTTGTTTTATTATCTAACGAGTATACGACTGCTGATCAGCACTTTGGTTGACTGCAGTTGTTTTAATTCTGCTTAATGAATAAACTTGAAACTGTAACCCATGGCAACTACAAAGAAACACTCAAACAACAGCCACAAAAACATAGTTACTACTGTCTAGTTAGTGTGATTGTGGAAGCAATCACACTATTATTCGTCTTATGTTGTATTATTCTTTTTTATATTTTATATGAATTTTGAGGACACTTCTCCTCAGAGGCCTTGGAAAAACTGTCATGGTTCCAATTCCAACTCTGACACGTGATTTAACTCTCCAAAATATACAGTTTATACAATGTATACAGTTTGTCTATCAGATGATCAGGGGCTGAGTATTGACTGTTTAAAGATTCGATTTTTGTTGAGTCATTTACGTAATGTATAGGGAGAGAGAGCATCACTTTAACAGTGTATATGGGAGAGAGAGTCTCTGAGCAAGCATTGTGACATCAGACTCATAAATAGACTTTTTTAAGACTCTAAATCTCAGGTGAGTTATGAAAAGAAAGATGTGTGTCTTTGAAGGCCGTATTTGAACTTTTCTGGGTGAAAGTTGTGTTCAAAGTTGAGCATGGCTCTTCCACCGGCTATAGCATTTACAGATTCTTTTATTTTTTCTTCCATTTATTCTTTTCTTCATCGTTCCATGACCTTTTCCGTGATGTTCCTGGATGCTAGTGTTGTTTGGATGATTTGTTGGCAATGAAAGCCAGAGAGCCACAGTACAAGAGCTTAGCAAATACTTCCAGCATGATGATGAAGCCAAATTCTTATTTGTGTTGAGCCACTAACACTGGCCACGTAATCCCACATCTCACTCAGATTCAGAGCCAGGCTTAGTGTTAAACCAACACAATTTGTCCTGGGGTTGTTTATATTGCCATAGCTACGCTGCTATCAATCACCAAACAGTCCTGGTCAGTCTAGCTGGTGTAGCCTTTAAACCCATTTGAATTGTGACTGATGTGATATTTTCAGATCTGATTTTTATTTATCATTATGTAACATACCTGTTACAAGTCAAATGCCCCTCTGCAGTTTCATGTTTATGTTCTCAAAAGACTGTAAATCAGTTGTTTTCAATGATATGCGCGCATTCTTCATAATTGGGGTGTGTGTGTGTGTCTGTCTGTCTGTGTGTGTGTGTGGGTGTGTGAGTATGTGTGTGTGTTGAGCAGTCATCTGTCAGTAAGTGCCATGAGCTTCCTGAAGGTGCTAAACACGGCCTTTTAACCCTGGAGTGACTGTTACTGACAGAAGCCGTCCAGATTTGACAGACAGCAGGAAACACGCTCACGCATAACTCAGCACTTTCACAAGAGGTAGAGCAATTTCATAACTCCTAGAAGAAAGAGGTTCACACCGGACTGGCCACAGTGAGGCCTGCCGGGTGAAACTGGCCCTCATTCGTGATTGATTTGACCGATCAGAAGGTCATTTTAACTCTGCCTTACTTTGAGATGGGGCAAACATTTTTGTAGAACTTTCCATTTTTGTTCTGAGATTTGATTTTTTTTCTGATAAAATTTGTAAGGTAATATTCAAAAAGAATAGAAAAACAGCAGGGAGGAATGAACAGATTACATGTCTGATTACTAAACCTTATTTCATCCTTTTCTCATAAAATTCTATGAAAGAAAGAAAGAAAGACAATCAGAGAAAGACAGAAAGATAGACAGAATGATGGACAAAGAACAAAAGAAATACCGACAGAGAGACAGAGAAAGTGAGAAAGAAAGAGACAGATAGCCAGACAGAGAAAAAAAGAAAGAACTAAAAAGAAGAAACCAATACCCATCTACATAACATTATCATGCCAGATATCATATGCTGTCCTGAGTTCTGTTCGGTAATATATTTTATTCAGTAAAATAACATTGTCATGCTCCTCGTAATTGTAATGACGGAGCTAAAAATTCTTATTGCAGTTACTGGTAATACCAGCACAACATCTGTCATGACAGTTTATGACAGCATTTGACATTAAACATGACATGTTTATGACAGGGTTATACCAGCGTTATGTAGGAGGGTTCAAGTAAAGTGAAAATTACGTCCATGTGTTCAGAATGGACCAGTAGGTCTGAGGATGACTTCACTGTCATACCTTTAATACAGGAAACAGGTCTGTTGTTTCCAAAGTGCCTTGAACCTAAAGGCAAACACACGTAAGAGTGAACTTTGGGGTGAGTCAGGTAGGGACTTTCCTGCTCCTTAACTAGACAGTCCAGAGATTTCCAGACGTCCCGCCCAGTATGACTCCCTTCACTCATGACCACAAGTGACAATCAGATACTTTCTATGAACCACTTGGTTAATTATCAAAGGGCTGTTAATTTCTCCTCTGACTCACCACACATTACATGTTTTATCAGAGCCCTGTTTTCTTGCCATGTGATGTCTGGGTCTCAGGACAGCGTCAGGAGTCACTGTGAGCCGTAAGCACAGCACTGATATTCTGCTTTGTTTGCTTTGGGCCTATTTAGTGTGAACTTTAGTCCCATTCCATAAGCGTAAGTGATCTCACTGGGTAGTTTCGCCATGGCCCTGCCGGACAGCTTTACAAGCCAAACACCTACACAGTGTTCTATTATCCAGATAGCGAACTTGTTAAAGTCCATGAGCGAAATGTTCAATGAACAAGCATGACTAATGAAAAAATCACAGCTATATGTGTTGTAGAAATGATTACTTGCCTGTTACAGTGGTTTCACAGTGAGATTTCCTATTGTAAAGACTCAGAAGACTCTGATGATGCATCTTGGAGGTGGAAGTCATTAATGCGTGTATTTGTGTATGACTACATAGATATATATATATATATATATATATATATGTAAGATAAGATAAGATAGAACTTTATGTATCGCGAGGAAAATTCTTTTGTCATAAACATGCTCAGTGCAACAACAGGAATAAAGATAAGACAATAGAGAGTTAAAAAAAACTATTATGTAAAACGGAATAACAAAATAACTAACAAAATAACTAACAGATAACTATAACAGAAATAATAAAATAACAGATTATTAGTGTAAGTGGTTTTGAAAAGTGACTTAGTGTTTGTGCCATTAAAATATGACGCATGCAATAAAATGATATAGCAGCAGGTGATGAGGGGATGAGACTAATATTCAATAACATACAGATAAAAGAAAAAACGATGACTTATATTGCACAAATTGCACATATACATATATATATATATATATATATATATATATATAGTCATACAGACATATATACATACATTAATATTACTAAATACAAAAAATAGTGCTAAAAAGAATAAATACAAACAACATTATACAGTAAATAGTGATTTTATGTTCAGTATATCAGTGTGTTCCTTGTGAAAGTCCAGTATTACTTGTAGTTTCATCAGAAACCTGGTTTGACTCGATCAGTCCTTCATTACATTAAATCAGGAGCTGCTGATGGAGTTTCACAAATCCAAACAACGGCTGGAGGAACCGAGGAGAAATCTGGAACCGAACCTGTGTTCTCCTCGCCAGCTCACACAATATCAACTACTTTTATACAAACATAACAAATCTGGATACTTTTTACTACTTTCATGTTTGTTTGTATTTATTCTAATGTTAACTTTGCTGGCAGAAATACACTTTATCACACACTGATAAAAATGACTTTAAACAATTTGCATAAGTAACAAAGCACACTGAAAATCTAATTAACAAAATGTGTCATCAGACCAAGGAATATGACGAAAACAATTGGAAAACTTCTAGCCCATCAGTTGCAACAAAAAACTGCAAATCAGACCATCCCAGAGATTAAAGACGAAACCAGTTTTAAACATACAGACCGTGCTGGAATCAATACTTGCTTCAAAACATTCTATTCAGAAAGATACCTGTACACTGAAAGCATTTTTTGAAAATCTTGATATCCCAAAAATTGATGAGACGTAAGAAGATCTGGATAGGCCCCTCACTAGAAGGGAACGCTTTTTTGCCATCAGTCTACTACAGGCTAACTGTCTCCAGTGCAATTATATACGTATGGTGCAATATTATAAGGTTTACATCCCTTTCGCACTTTACTCTTGTGCAATATTATGCTTGTGGTGCAATATTATTCATTCCGGAAGTTTTACATCACTTTCCCACTTTACTGTTACACTGTTGTATTGTCTATTTTTTGTATCGTCTCGGATTTACATCAGATTCACACTACTGTTACATTGCTGTATTGCCTATTTATTGTATCGTTTCTGTCATATTTGCACTCTGTTCAATGCTGCTAATTGTCTCCTGTGCAATAATCATATTTATGGTGCAACATTAGTCCCTCTGGAAGGTGTACATCCCGTTCACACTATACTGTTACATTACATTACTGTACATTGTTGTTGGTGTCTATTTATTGTGCTGTTTGTCTTGTTTCTATTCAAACTTGCGCTCTGTTGAATGTTAAATATTTATGGCTGCTATATGTTGCACCGTGGTCCGTGGAGAGACGTGGAGAGCTCCTGATGATAATAAAGTAACCTTGAACCTTGTTGAATCATTTAAGCCTCTAAAATGAATTAGGCACCTCAGAACACTCTCATTTGATCTCGGGAACGTTACAAGAGGTGCGGAAGGGCTGGTGGAAAGTTCGGGCATCCTTTAGGCAGTTCCATTTATTAATGAGCCTTGTCTCCGATGCCTTGTGTAATCCTAGTTAAGCCCTACATCCAATCCACCGTCCAAAAAATACCACCTTAAGCAAAGGAGATTGAGTTTAACTCGCCTGGGGTTGACAGCATTAACTTAAAGGGAAGCTCCACCAAAAAAAAACTTACCTCCGTGTTCTTTTTCTTAAATAAGCGATTCTTTCAGTATGTAAACATTCTTAAAGTGCTGTTTACTCCCTGGTCCAGTCTGTTTTGAATCTACTGTTTTTGTGATGTCACAAAAAGCAACGCATTCAGCTGTAGTGGTAGTGATTACAGGGGGACGTCTCCATCATCGCGGCTTAATGGAATTGTGGCACTGCCCATTCAGCCTGTCAGAGTCAGAATCAGAAAACTGATTCCGGAGGAAATTGGTTATGTTACGACTGCACAGACATACAGAGACACAGAGACAAGAACAATATAAAATATGAAGTCTAAATAAAGCCAATAAAACTCAGAAAATACTCTATACGAAATACACTATGCCATATACACAAATGATGGGGTATAAATACTATAGATAAGTCACTAACAGTTAAGTGAATTACTATTAACACAAATGGTTGAGTATAGAGATCAGTAGTAGATCAGTAATACTGGAATACGGAGTGATAATTCACACGGTAAGACTATTGCAGATAATAATAATAAGAAATTGCACATAATGACAATGATTTAGCACTCAATAAGAAAACTGCACAATATTGCACTATAGCAGTTCAGCCCCCCATTTCTGCTGAAGTTATGAGTATTTCATTTAGGACTCCTTTATGAATGAGCTACATTTTTAAAGAAAAATGTAGAAAATGGACACTTTAAATTAATTCAGAGTGGGTTTGGTGTGAAATGTCCCATTCTAGAGAATTATTCACAGTGGTGGCGAATGGAGCCAGACATCTGAAGAATGCGTCTAAAAGCTACCTCACAAGAAATGATTATGATGATGCTGGCTAATGCCTTACACATTGTTTTATGATTGGATGATTAAGATTTGATCTAAAACATTTTTAAAACCCATTCATGGTGGAGGGATACATATGGGGCAAAATAGTCCCCACAGGAAACTGATTTAGTTCAGATTTACCACTATTTGACCATCATCAGCATCCATATAAACACTCAGAGACACGTCTAGGTTCAATGGTAAGATTTGTGTTGAAGATGTGACCCCTGGTTTCACGACCACTGTGAAGGAATCGGAGTCTAAGTTTCTGTACAATGAACCATTTCATAAGAAACCCACTCTGAATGATTTCCTTACAGCTCAACCATTGAAAAGTCCAGACATTTTGGTGGAATTCACCCTAAATGCATGGTAAATGCATACAATAGGTATGGGTACAATACAGTGCTATTATATACCGTATATACCCCTGGTTCCAATCAGCAGTCACTGTAAGGAAATCTAAGTCGGTACATTTCTCTACAATTAGGCTTTTCACATTAAGCCCACTCTGAATGGCTCAGCAACTGAATTCTAAAGAAATTATGAAAAACTGGTGGACTTCCCCCTTAAAAAAAAAGCCCAGCACACAAACACAAGGCATGCTCTCAAGTACAGGCCAAATGAACATTCATGAAAGGAGGCATTCCCACTGGGAACAGCCTTGAAATATTAATCCTCTACTGTTTGTGAAAGAAGGACGTCAAAGAAGGATTAAATACACAGAAAAGGCACTCAACACTTCAATTTAACCCAGTCTTGAAGGACTGGTTCTTACCTACAGAGAAAATGCTTTTGTGGTAACTACGCACATACAAAAGATAGTGTGAAGACAGTAGCAACTACTGTTAAGATGATCGTTATTTCTATCAAGAAATGTCTCATTTGGAACATTATGAAAAATATATCACTGAGCAACTGAGTGAATTTGTGAGCTGCAGTAAATCCTGAAGGCTCGTTACTCTTTTTATAATACGAAATGTATCGTATTCCCCAATGTATTCATGATTGTAATCTCTCTAATTAATGTGGAGTGTAGGCACTGTATTCCAGTGCCCTCTTCTCTTTGCCCGTTTCCTAGTTTATACACATGGAAACACTGATGAGCTTGCATTCGTCCTCCTACGTTGTTGTGCTGAGGGACATTTTACTGCTGGATAAAGAGGGAAAAAACATATGTTGTTTACAATAGAATGGGTTTGGGAGGAAAGTGACATTCTGCAAGCAAAACGAGTAGAGGACCAAGCACTGAACCCTGAGGGACTTCGATATTCCTCAGCTGAGTGCTGCAAATTAGTATTTTGCTTGTTTTTTTCTCCAGCATGTGGTTTGTAGAATGTTTGAGGGGGTACTTTTAGGAGACGCCATTACTATTTGTGACTTCAAAGCAACAAATTTACCATTTGTTGTACCACAGTGATTTAAATAAAGCAGATGAAGATGCTTTTAAGCCAAAATAAGATTCCTATATACCAGTGGGAAAGCCATCAGGCTTTCTAGGCCTTCGAAGAATGCATTTTTTTATTCAGTAGAATTATTTTTGTAGTTAAAACCTGCAAGTATTGCACTTCGGTTTGAAAACAATACAGTTAAATTCGTCAAATGCCCTACGGACAATTATCCAATAAGGTTTTTTCCCTCTGTGGTATCTAGGTAGATCTAGGTGGATATAGTGAGGTGTGCTCTCCCATTGGTTAGGCCTTGAGAAGGTGGACTGAAGTCCTAATGTCTCAGATTTATAGACTAACAAAGTTAGAAATTGACAAAAAAACAGCCAATCGTGTTCTGATCTACAGCTAATGAGACCAAAGAGACCAATGAAGGAAAACACCACTCTAAGCCATCTGGATGTTCTAGATACATCACTAACTGAGGATACAAGTGCCAGTCTAAGAAGTGGGTGTGTTTCAAACAGTGAACAGCAGCAGATCTATGCCACGCCTTTACTGAAGGAGTCACTGTCTTTCACAAGCTTCAGATTTAATTTAGAACGGCCAAAAAAATTCATGTGCATGTCATAGGCCTACTGCAAAAAAAAAAAAAAACTCTGGAAAAGTGGAACTGGTCACATACCATGAAGCAGCGTTTCACTTACTGAAGGCCAAAAAACCCTGAAAGAAGCAGGAACTGTAGAAAGCTGCCTCACAGGAAAGATGGTAAATTAGTTTTCTCTGGGGACTATTTTGCCCCACGATGCCCTGCATGTATCGCTCCACCATAAATTTGTTTTAAAATTTTGGTCTAAAACATTTTAGACCGAAACCGTCTTCTCAGATGTAAAGTGTCCATTTGTCATACGTGAACACACCACAGCACACAGTGTGAACCACACGAAATTCTTCCTCTGTGTTTAACCCATTCACCAAGTGAAGCAGGGGCCAGCAAGGAACACAATGCCCGGGGAGCAGTGTGTGGGGATGGTACCTTGCTTGAGGGTACCTCAGAGGTGCCACAAGAAGTCCTGGGAACCTTCTGATCGCAGGGACAACTTCCTAACCACTAGGCCACCAGCTGCCCACCTTTAAGTGTCTCTAGCATTTCACACCAAACCCACTCTGGATGGTTTTAAATCAGAAAGCTTGTCAGAGTCACGGGTCCTAGTTGCAGTTGCTACACTATGATTGGACATTCGGTTTTTGGGGGAGTAAAAGTATAGATACTCAAAAAAAGTACAGCAAAGAAATGTACCTCATTACAGTCCATCACTGACAATTTTGTAATTAATGGACCAACATAAAAGTTTCAAAAATCTCCTGGCATAGCGTCTGGAGGGAAGATACCTCAGATAATCATCAACAAATTTCACCAGTGAAGATATAAAACACCCTCACAGTAAAGCTGACACTAAGAGAAGTGAAAGTGATCATTCGGTCATACGTGAAAACACCACAGCACACAGTGTGAACAGCACGAAATTCTTCCTCTGCATTTAACCCATTCACCAAGTGAAGCAGGAACACAGCACCCGGGGAGCAGCGTGTGGGGACGGTACCTTGCTCAGGAGTACCTCAGAGGTGCCATGCGGTCTTGGGAATTGAACCCACGACTTCCTGATCGCAGGTTGAACGCCCTAACCACTAGGCTACCAGCTGCCCTTTTTTTTTTTAAAGCTACGCTTCCATCCATTTTTTATGAAAAATGCTTTAACATTTTTAAAAGACATTGGCTTTGGGAATGGGAGTTGTTGGTAATATTTTAGGACTGGTAACAAAACTCTTTTCCATTTAATTTCAGTTCAAGTGGATAAATCTTTGCTAATACATGGAAGCATGTTTGGTGAAAATGATGTGTTTATGCACAGTTCAGTGATTTTCCTCGCCTGACAAGACAAAAATAAGGGGCTCTTGGAGTGGTGGAACAGTCTAAGAATTGGCCCTGTCACTGAGAGGTTGTAAGTTTAATCCCTGGTGGTGCCCCAGCCATTCGTGTTCAGGAGTCCAAGACATCGCAATTGGATCCCTCTCCCTGGGTGGGTAGGGTGGTCCTCCCTCTCCCCCCATCACTCGGTGTGATGTTAGCGAGCACAGGCATCTCTTTGCTGATGTATCAGAATTGGTTAGCGTTCTCCTCCAAGCGTGTAGAGTGCAATGATGTTGCATTAGCAGTTTGAGATGGTGTGGTGGAGCTTCGGGTGACCCAGAGGCAGCATATACTGGCCTTCACCTTCCCATTGCTGGTGGTATCGTGTGACTGGGGGTGCCCGCCCTAGCTAGTGGGCAGAATTGGAGACGACTAAATCGGGCAGCAAAAAGAACAAATTTCACGCATAGCTATTCTGCCCATTAACTTTACAGTCGCTGTTTCCTTTCAAACCCAGTGAGCTGAAGTATAGAGTCTCCTTCTTACATGACCAAGAAAGGGGACCTGCTGCACATTTGTCTAGCCCGACTGATCACTGTGGGACCCCAGGTCACCACCTTCCCGGGCCTGCCATCACTGGGA
>JBBPCZ010055384.1:0-12665 GCA_037974445.1 Brycinus macrolepidotus | reverse complement strand
TGCTTGAATGATTCATACGTAGGTCACTGTGTGTCTTAACAAACAAAAACATTCCTCTGAAACTGGTCAGGTTCAGGTACTGGACTGAAAATAAGAATCTTAGAAAGTCCTTCAGGAAGCCTGGAGAACGGTTCCTCAAGACCATATTAAAATACAAGGAAGTCTGGATCTCAGGAAGCAAAGTATGAAGAAATGAGGGGGGCTCAATACTTTTGCACAGTCCTGTACATGTGTTGTGTGTTACATAGTAACATTACATGAGAAGGAAGAATGCTTTAAAGAGGAATTCCAGCCTAAAGACACAGTTTAGTGTGTGATGTGTGATGTGTGTGTTCTGCATCACAGGGCCATTGTCATTTTGCACATTTTCCATAATTATTCATAAATCAGCACTCCCTCACTACATAACCCAGCATGCATCTCACACACACATCATACTTACAGACCTAACGTTCAGCTCCAGGCAGTAACATTAGCCAAAAATCCAAAGACATTTTTCAAAAGCTACTCCCACGTTCAGCTTACATCATCAGAAGGGTGTGAAGACTTTTGCACAGTACTATACATACAGATATTTTATTTAGAATTATTTATGATTCATCTTGAAGAGGAGCTGCTTTGATAGTTATGGAAAGTCATAGGCAGTTCTGTACCCAATATTGCTCTTTTAACTTTTAACTTAAATACTTATCTAAAATAATGACACCCTGCATTTTGGGCGGGACACAATCAGTCACCAAGCCACATATCAACAATCTGATTGGTTACCGCTCAGCTCATTTGCATAAAATTTGAAAATTTGCGAGAAAGTAACATTTCAGACGGACTGTTCCTGAACATCCTCAGGTTCGCTTTATCAGCCGCTGACATGGAGCTCAGAGACTACGACTCTCGGACAGCGCTGCACGTGGTGGCAGCTGAAGGTGACCATCCTCATCCTCACTTCATCATCACCTTCATCATCACCTTCATCTTCATCACCCTCACCTTCACCCTCACCTTCACTCTGACACATCTAAATTCTCTTATGTTTATTTTGAGCAATAACAAACCCTCGTTCTGGTTCAGAAACTCGGACTGTTAGTCTGTGTGAAAGAAGTGAGCAGGGAAACCGATATGTTGATATGTTTGACTTTTTCTGATGGAGTGTGAAATCTCAAAGGTCATGACCTTTTCTTTCTGCTTTAGGTCATTTGGAAGCTGTGAGGTTTCTGACGGGGACGTGCCGAGTGAACCCCCACGTTAAAGACAGGTAAGAGACGTCACTCGTTTCTCACTGCTCTTCCTTCCCCTGCTCCTGCTGATGAAGGTGATGAACCGCTGCTCTCTGGTGTTCAGGTGGGGAAACACACCTCTGGACGACGCCCTGCAGTTCGGTCAGGATAGTGTGGTGGAGGTGCTGAAGGAGTACCAGCGCATTTACTCACACACACTCAGGCCTGAGGAGATCAGCCCACAGGCCCACGGAGAACCTGCGCCGGACGCCGAGGAACTGAGGAACATGGAGACTCTGGAGGGCTTTGTGTGATAGGTGGCGGTGCTGAGCAGGAGGATGAACAGTGGGGAGGGGAGTTCGATTCAGTTCAGTGAATTGATTCTTTTGAACCGCCAGTTTCAGTAGATCAAGCATCCGGTTCAATGATTGAGTGATGCACAAATCAACCATATTCTCTTCTATTTTAAGTACAACAATAAGGGCTGGGATCATAAACAATTCTGAAAAATGATCAATAATTATTAACACACAGTATTTGGAACCACAGGTGTTTTACAGTAACATTCTGTAGAACCTAGGACAGTTTCCATTTGCACCAGAAGGGGGCGACAAAATTAGGGTTTTACAGACCAAACATATTCTCCTTGGAGCTCAGAGGTGAAGTAGAGCGTTCAGCTCCTCTACACTCAGCCCTGCAGCAGAGCTTCAGCTGGGAGAACCAGGTGGGCGGCAGAGAAAACGGAACTTCCATCAGGAGAGCAACATTTCATGTCTGACAGATCTGGAACATCTGCAGAAAACACTTAAAAACAAAAATAAAAATATAATTTAAAGAGAAGCTTTAGCACAGAATCGTCCCTGCTGTGCATCAGGAGTCTGATCTGAACTGAAGGAGAAACGAAGGCTTTACACACACGCGCGTCAGGATTCAGGTGTATATATGTAAGTATTTATCTGCATATAATGCACTAAATGATGTATATTTTAAATGTTTGTATTTATGTTTTTAAAATTACAAAGATTATTTATGAGTGTGTTTGAGCTCAAGCAGGTTGGTGTTGAAATGCAGTTCAGAGAATCAGAGATGCTTGCTTGTAAACAATTGTTTACATTAGAATTTGGAAGTGTCTCCTTTACACTAGTGGCGGGCACGATATTATGTTGATACAGCAATGCCAAGTACTGTTATTTATTTATTTAATATTATAATTTTTAAAAATGTATGTCTACTCTGACTACATTCCTCCAGAAGTCCACAAGGTGGCGCTGGACCTGGCTCTCTTGTGTTAATGATGAAGGAGGTCAGAGTCTGAGACACTGCAGAGACTCCTGTACTGAACCGTCCGATTATAGCGGAACAACCAATAATATATCGGAACAAATATCATCATAGTAACATATTACTGTCTCCATGGCGACTCCCGCCATGTGTGAAGTGTGTGAAAGTTGAGAGTCTGTGAGGTTGTTATGAAGGTGTGCAGTTTTGGGATCGAGCTGAATTAGAACAGAAATAAAGATTTTCGCTGCTGAACTGAGTCTCTTTATTGAAAATATTGTTCAGACAAAATACTGGCGACACCCCCCCAAACCCTTCACATGCTCCTCACACACACTCCTCTACATCTCCATTGATGACATGAGCATGGCTGAATATCACACACACACACACGATGAAGAATACTGAGCTTATTAATGTCTGTTTAATGAGTCCCACAGGTTTTTTACAGACCCCAGGTCGGGGGGTGGAGTCTGTTGGGGAGGGGGGGTAATGCAGTCCACCCTTCAGTGAGCTTAGAACGACCTTGGAAAAGGCTGCGAGGTTCTGCTGTCCTGCTGATAAATGACTGTCTAGACTCTGAAAGAACTCTTTCTGAAAACCCGTTCACTCGGAACACAGAACCACAGAACTCACACCGAGCTCAGTCTGCTCTGATCAGGACTAAAACAACTAATCTTTGGATTATTGGTTTATGCTGCATGATTATATAGGTGAGGGAAATTCTGACTGGCTTTATTTATTATTGTGAGTAATATTATGATGTTATACTTGTTTTCTTTTTAATGATTGATTCAGTTAAATCTTCTGCTTTGGGGATCGAGAGTCGCTCTGAAAATTAAAAAATTAAAACATCAAGAACAGAAACACTTGTGCGAATAATTGTTTTGGCCTTAGTTACAGGTGAGTCTGAGGCGAGTCTTGGGTGAGTCTCAGGTGACTGTCAGGTGAGTTCCAGATGAGTCTCGGGTGACTCCCGGGTGAGTTCCAGGTGAGTCTGAGCTGATTCCTGGGTGAGTCTGAGGTGACTCCCAGGCGAGTCCCGGGATGAGTCTGAGGTGACTCCCGGGTGAGTTGCAGGTGACTCCCAGGTGAGTTCCGGGATGAGTCTGAGGTGACTCCCGGGTGAGTTGCAGGTGAGTTCCAGGTGCGACTCGGGCAAGTCTGAGGTGAGTCCCGGGTGAGTTCCGGGTGAAGGAGGTTGTTTTAAGAGTAATCTGGAATTAATCAGTTCTCTGCGGATGCAGTCGAGGGGAGACTGGATGGAAACTGCCGGAGTTTTGTGTGAAGTGGCCAGTGGGGGTTCTGAAGGGTCGAAGGGTCGAATTTGGTTCTAAAGCCCTTCTGGGACCTCCAGCCCCGAGTGTGAGAGTAGTTCTCCATCCCACAGCGCGAAGGCGGGGCAGACCGGCGAGTGGAACCGAGTCTTTATTGTGTGGACCACCTGGCCTGTCTGTGGGTCCACCAGGCCGAGCCGACCCACCTCAAAGTCCAGCAGCAGCCCGACTCGATCGGGTTTTCCCACCAGCGGCACCGGCACCAGCTTGTTGGCGGTCATGGCGAACCATTTCCTCTGCTGGTAGGAGAAAACCCAGGACGACGAGTTCGTACCGATGCACTCGTCACGTGACGTCGCGACCTCGGCGACCCCCACCCGGAACTCGTGGGACTTCTTAACTGTCACCTCCCAGTAGTGACGTCCGGACTCCACTGGGCTGTCGGCTAGAACGACGGCCCAGTCCCGGAAACGCAGGGGTGAGTCCTGCAGGCGGCTCGGCTCCAGACCCAACATCCGGTACATCACTCCAGTCTCCTTCTTAAACACATCCAGACTGCTGTGGGCCGTTCGCTCGTCCAGCTTAAACTGCAGCTCTGGGAGACAGAGAGAGAGGGAGAGACAGAGACAGAGAAAGAGAGATAGAGGGGAGAAAAGAGAAAGAGAGAGAGAGATGGGGAGAACAGAGACACAGAGAGAGAGAGAGACAGGGATGGGGAGAACAGAGAGAAAGAGAGAGAAATGGGGAGAACAGAGAGGTGAGAGATACAGAGAGAGAGAGAGAAAGAGAGAGGGGGGACAGAGAGAGAGAGAGATGGAGAGAAGAGAAAAGGGAGATTTAGACAGAAAGAGAAACAGAAAGAGAGGGGGGGGACAGAGAAAAAGAGAGAGAATTAGCTTCATATGACACCCCTAACTGAAGTAATCAGTTAATTACTAGATGCTGTAAGTGCAGGGTGTGAGTTCTAATGAATGTTCAGTCATAATTATCCAGAATGTTAATCTAAATATCCTCATTTTTGATGTTTTTCCACTCGTTTGTTTTGCTCTGTGATTCTGTGAGATTGATGGTCAGGAGACGGACGAGTCTGAGGTGTCTCAGCTTTTCATTCATCTCCTGGCCTTCCTGCTGCTCCGCCCACTCACTGCACCGCCTTTGCCCACTCATTGCTACACTGCCCCCAGTGCTCCACCCCCACCCACACACTGCCACACCCCTAACCACACGTTGCTCCACCCATACACTGCTCCACCCCCACACTGCTCCAGTTCTGCCCCCACCCACACACTGCTCTTTTGATCTCACAGAATCAAAAAACTGAATTCTTAATTTATAAAAATAAATAACAAATGAAATATTAATTCAACAATAACCAACTTGAATGAAATCCTCAACACTAATTAATTCATAAATAAATAAATACATACATACTTTAAAAAAAAACTTTTTTGGTTTAAAATTTTGGGTTAAAAACAGAAAGTTAATGCAGATTTGAATCCGGTAAAGGGAGCTGCGTAAGCAATCAGAGAGCTCATTTAATTCAGGCAGGTCTAAGACCAGTAAAGAGGCCAGCCTGCAGCTCCCTCTGTCCCAGTGTCCTTCTGTTCCCCGGATCAGTGTCCCCCTGTCCCTGTCTCAACAGTTAGAGGACAGATCAGTGAAGATCAAGGTCAGAGGTCAGATTGACCTTCGTAGCTGTTTGTGTTTGTTTGCGTCACGCAGGGCTGAGGTCAGGAGGTCACTGGGACAAAGGTCACAGCACCGCGTGCTTTAGTTTACAGGCGGTCCGATCACAGTTCTAGATAATTAGAGAACCAGAGAACCTGAAACCCGGCGGGTCTCGGGGCGCACGTGACCGGTAACACTAATAATAACACTAATAATAACAAAACAAGAGCGTGCGATGTTTTACTCACGGCTCCGCGCGCCGAGACCGAACCCCCTCCGGCAGAACCAAACCGACCCGCATTCAGACCCAGTCCCACTCGCAGACCCGGACCCGGACCGAGCGGCCCGCAGGACCGAACCCGCCGCGCTGAGCCCCCGCAGCACGCGCAGCGCCATGATCCTGAACCGGAGCTTCACATGAACCGGCTTAGTGAACCGACTCACTGATGCTTGTTGGTATTTGTTTATATTTATGTTCATATTTATATTTATATTTATATGTATATTTATATTTATATTTATGTGTGAAAACAGAACTAAGCTGAAGTTTTTTGTATTGTTTATTGTTACCGACATTTAAAGAATCTAAGATTCGAATCAGAAACTGAGAGAAAAACTCTGAATTCATTCATTTTCGAACAAATTTAATTTCATAAATGTATAAAATATTTTAACAGTATAATTTCTCATCCTTAAAATCCAGTTTAAAGGCGTTACAAGAAATCCTCCCCCACTTTAACAGAGCGCGTGCAGTTATTAATCGTAATCATAAAAAAATAGAATCATTTAAAGACAGAAGGAAGCGCTCGGTTCACTTGAACAGATGACTCGGTTCTTTAGATGTGCTCCTGCAGGAGGAGAGGAGAACTGCACCGCCAGAAACACAAAACACATTTTAAACAAAAACTCCAAACTGCTGTAAAATAAACCTTTAATTACACATCAACAAAAAGAGACAATAAATAAAACACTCTGAGGACATACTGGACGGATAAAAAGTGAATATAAAGTGTCAAAATTTCAATACGAAACACTTAGGCCGGGAACTAATTAATATTAATTGGGTGATTGCTCTGTTTGGCTCAGTTTAATAATTAATTAATCTAATTCACTACAACAGTAATACCTACATCTACTAAATAAAGCACAAATAAAAGTGATAAAGGAAGTGGGCTCACCAGAGGTGGGTGATATGGCAGAAATGTTGAATTTTTTTAGATCCGATTAGCTGGTCGCAAGGTCACTGGGACAGAGGTCACATTAACGCGGGCACATGAGTTTACAGGCAGTCCAGTCTCGGTTCTAGATAACTAGATAACCAGAAAACCAGAAACCCAGCGGGTCTCAGGATGATAGAGGGGCACACGTGCCCTGAAACAATAACGATTATAAGAGCGTGTGGTGTTTTACTCACGGCTCTGCGTGCTGA
The DNA here is from genome assembly GCA_037974445.1 of Brycinus macrolepidotus. Classification (NCBI taxonomy): domain Eukaryota; kingdom Metazoa; phylum Chordata; class Actinopteri; order Characiformes; family Alestidae; genus Brycinus; species Brycinus macrolepidotus. The sequence continues at coordinate 5,799 of JBBPCZ010055384.1, read as the reverse complement.
GGCCGAACCCCCTCCGGCAGAACCGAACCAACCCGGATTCAGACCCAGTCCCACTCCCAGATCTGGACCTGGACCGAGCGGCCCGCAGGACCGAACCCGCCACGCTGAGCCCCCGCAGCACGTGCAGCACCATGATCCTGAACCGGAGCTTCACATGTAACCTGGACCCAGACTCAGAGCCAGTCCTGGGCCAGGCTCGGTCAATGTTGTTCAAGTATGATTTCCACAAAAACCATATCGTAACTGATCACAGTAATGATAAATGTCATCATATTGCCCAGCCCTACCCCTCCTGTCGTCTCTAATGCTGTTCTCTGGTGTGAGAATACAAACACACAACATGTCAAACACTGACATTTCACTAATTCAGGACCTCGGGTTCTAAAGGCCAGTGGTTCTCAAACCAGGCCTGGAGAACTCCCTGATGACTGAGACACTAAACACTCAGAGACACACGGAGCATCACTGAGCGCGACAGTGAATAAAACAGCTGGATTTCTGTTGGAGACGACTGGTTCCATTCACCATCACTGGAAATAAATCAGTCTCTACAATCAACCACTTCACACCAAACACACACTGAACACACTCTGAATACACTCTGGACACACTCTAAACTCACACTCAGAACACACACTGCACACACACTGAACCCTCTGTTTACACTGAGTTATGGGAGAAATGACATGGTGTGGTATGTTGAGTATGTTTAAAACAAACGCCTGCAGTCTGTTAGCTGATACAACAGAATCAGCGGTTAGCGGCTCCTCTGTTGAGGTGTCTGTTAGCGGCAGTTTCAAGAGATGAGAAGGAGCTTCATGTGATTCGTGTGATTTGGGGAGTTTATACTAATGGTGGGGGGACAGGACACAAACAAACTTGGGGGGTGTTGAGGGGAAAAAAATTCTGAGAGCTGTATGAGGTGCAGGGTCCGTATGAAGACAATGTGATGATCCGTACTGAAGATAAAAGTCTTCTCAGAAGCAGCAGAGATTTGGTTCTCCGGTCAGGGCACTTTTCACAGTAATGTCATACACAGGTCTGCCTCCAGGGGGCGTCTGAATGAAGACTCACTTTATTACCTGCCGCCTCTCCATCTGCTCTGGCCGGGACTCACAGGATCAACCGGTACACGACCCAGAGCCCGAAGGTCACCCAGTGACTGACCCAGCTGAGCTCTGACCATTTATGGACCGTGTGACTGCCCAGGACATCCTGCGGGGACAAAAGTCAGAGGTCACAGTGTCTGCTGCGACTTTCACAGGCGACATTTGTGATTCAAAAACTGAGATCCTGTTCACACCTGCCGTTAATGAGAGTTTTGGATTTTCTGATGACAGGTGGAGGCTCTGATCTCTCAGTCCTCACTGGGAGTCTGTTCTGCAGTGTATGCGAATGTGTATGTGAGTGTGTATGTGAGTGTGCATGCAAGTGTGCATGGGAGTGTGTATACGAGTGTGTAAGTAAGTGTGTATGCAAGTGTGCATGTGAGTGTGCATGCGAGTGTGCACGCAAGTGTATATGCGAGTGTGCATGTGAGTGTGTATGCGAGTGTGTATGCGAGTGTGCATGTGAGTGTGCATGCAAGTGTGTATGTGAGTGTTTATGTGAGTGTGCATGGGAGTGTGTATTGCAGTGTGCATGCAAATGTGTATGTGAGTGTGCATGCGAGTTGTATGTGAGTGTGTGTTGCTTTGCTGCCCCCTGGTGGTTAAAGACAACAACACATTGTCTGTGCAGATGGAGACGTCATCCATGTTTATTTACACGAAGAGCAGAGAAGTGAGATCGGCTCGCTAAAACTCACTCGACTCACATGTGGAGACACTTCTAAAGCAGGAGTGAACTGAGTTCTGGTTCTGGCTCCTGACTGGTCAGTGCTGAAATCTGGAGAATCTCCTGGACAAATGTTTCTGCAGTGTTAATGTACCATCATTAGAACCAATGTTCTCTGAACTGTCCACCTGTGAACTGACCATCCAAGACTCTGTTAAGTCCAGGAGTGAACAGGATCTAATAAACATGAAAGTAAAAACCCGTTTCTGCTGTAAACCCTCGGTGCTCCTCCTCACCTCGTCTGCATCCAAACCGTCAGTGCTGGAGCCGAACACCGAGCCCAGGTAGGTCAGGTGGAGCAGCGCTAATGCGCTAAAGCTTCCATTAATAACACGCACCCAGAACACCTGGAAAACACAGGAGAACCACACCTGTCTGAACGCCTACTCACAGAACACACACTCCCACACACACACGGCCCTTTCATCAGTCACTTAAAACATTTCAAAATAAAGGTCTGACTCTTTTAGTTTATAGACGATTTTGGGACATTCTCAGGTGAGACTCGGCAGATGCTCAAGGACTCTTATTGTGTAGTGTGGTGTGTAGAAGGACTCTTATTGGTGTAGTGTGGTGTGTATAAGGACTCTTATTGGTGTAGTGTGGTGTGTAGAAGGACTCTTACTGGTGTAGTGTGGTGTGTATAAGGACTCTTAGTGTGTATTGTGGTGTGTTTGAGGACTCTTGTTGTGTAGCGTGGTGTGTAGAAGGACTCTTATTGTGTAGTGTGGTGTGTGTAAGGACTCTTATTGTGTAGTGTGGTGTGTAGAAGGACTCTTATTGTTTAGTGTGGTGTGTGTAAGGACTCTTATTGTGTAGTGTGGTGTGTTTCAGGACTCTTATTGCGTAGTGTGGTGTGTTTAAGGACTCTTATTGTGTAGTGTGGTGTGTGTCCAGGGTAGGAACTGAACTCCCGTAAGGCAGTGGTGTTATCCACTACACTATCCGACTTCCAGCACAGACACAGTACCTGCACTCTGTGGGTTCTGGAACATGAAGATGCTGCAAAATCAGATTTCAGCTCACCTTCTGGTTCTGGTGTCTGCAGCCCGGTGGACATCTCTTCGACAGGACACAGGCGTCAAGGATGATGGACAGTCTTTTCCTCAGCACTACAACGGAGAACAAAACCATCATCTACCACTCAGGACCCCCTGAGGTTGGTCTTCTGTTCACCAGTGTCGTGGTTCTGAGGCACCAATATGGACCCACTGACCCGTTTTAGGTGGAACCGAAAATTTGAGCAAACTGCCACATCAACTGCCTCTTTCTGTTCCACCTTAAATGCAGCAGTTTTATGGTGTTCAAAGTGTAAAAATGAAAAAGAAGAATAGAACTTGGCTTCTAATTTGCATTTAAGGTGGAATGCAGCAGCTGGTTCAGGTCCAGGTAGTACAAATCCAGCCCAGGACTTGGTTCCAACTGACTGGATCCCTCAGGTGCAGACTGGAGAACCCACCCATGTGGAAAAAAATGCTGGGCTGGGTTTTTTCTCCCTGGACCTGAATTCCCCACCACTGCGTTCCACCTTAAATTCAAATAAGAAAACAGCTTCTGTTCTTCTTTAATTTTACAATTTTAACACCATAAAATTACTCTATTTAAGGTGGAATGACCACGTTACTTTCCACGTTAATCGCATCTTATTCAAATTCTACTGAAGGGTCCGAATGCAACTGCTGCACCATTTTAGGAGGAATAGAAAATAAACCTCAGCTCTGCATGACCGCACAAACCAGACAAACTTTATTATTATTATTATTATTATTACCATGCATAGTCACCAACAGGGCTGGCGTCAGAGCGGATCTACCGGGCTGGCATCTAACTGACTATGGGGTGCACTATCGATCGTGAACTGTATTCATATGGGTGCTGGAGCGTGTGTAGGGGGAGCGTGGCGACTCGCTAGGGGGGGGCCTTCGAATGCCCCCCCTTGACGCCGGCACTGGTCACCAAAGTGTCTGTAAACATTATTTACCTCATTTACAGGAGAGACTCACCATGTTCAATGTAAGTCATGAAGCCGAGGGTCAGTAGAACCGCTCCGATGTGGAAACTCAGACCCTGAGAGTAAAAAACAACATCACAGACAATCTGACACAAACACACACAAACACACACAAACACAAGTGCGTGTGTCTGCGGTTTCAGGGCAGAAGAGACGGCGAGGTGGAAAGGTGGACTCACGTGCAGTAACGTGCTGGCTGTGTAGGTGATGAGGATGGCGTGGAACGTCCCAAGTCTCAGAGCCTTCCTGAACACGTCTGAACACACAGAGGAACAGCAGATCAGTAGAGAAGATAAAATAAAATAAAATAAAATAAAATAAAATAAAATAAGAACTTTATTAATCCCAAGGCACATTCTTGTGCCTTTAACTTGCTCAGTGCAAAATGTCTTAAGAGCCTCATAATATTACTGAAAACAGAAACGCTGGCAGCAGGTGAAAGAACATACAACAAACTGCACAAATTAAACAGATAAATTATCTTACCACACACACACTGGTGTAGAACTAATGGATCATAACCAGAGTGGGTGTTACTGTGTGTGTAAAATGACCTTAAATGGCCTTAATTGTCCTTGAATGTCCCCCTACTGAACAAACAGTCCTCAAACCTCTTCAGGGAAGAAAGAAAACTTTCCTCCTCAGTCTGGATTAAAGGCTGCCCCCTGGCGTGTTTATAATTCAGCAGTAACACAACAAAACCAGTCCTGAGGGGTCTCCAGACCCCACGTCATACACACGCTGCTTTAAACAAGACGCTGTGTTTTAGTCTTATTTCTACTGTGTTTTTTATAATTGACGTTGTCCCGAAGCAGCTCTGCTATGAGGGTCTGAGCCCCCGGTGAGGTGAGGAGAACCTCGCTAAAGCTGAAGAAACCTGACGAGGAACCCAGACTCAAAAGTGGAACCCGTCCTCTTCTGGTTGACCCGGCGAGAGAGAGAGCTTCACAATACCGACAAAATATCAGTATTGCGATTAAGATGCCTTTCAATATATTAAAGGGCCCATATCATCACTTTTCTGGTATTAAAGGACTTAAAGTCTGTAAATATTGTTTCAAATGGTACATTTACTCCACCATCAATACAGTCCATATATTGAAAATAAGCTATAACAACAGGACCGTCAGAAACACTGTGATTGGTTAGAGGCTCATGTTCATATTGCAGTGTCATCAGTACTGCAGAAACCGATATCAGGATAACGATTAACAGACGATTTATTGTGCAGCCACAGCGAGGGAGAGTAAAGGAGACTGGTAGTCTGATGACCCATTTGTGTTAGTTTAGGTTTCTGATCTGGTCCGGGTTTCAGTCCTGGATCTCTTGGTGACCGACACCGCCCCGCTCAGGGGAAACCAAATCAAACCGGACCACACTGCCCTGCTCAGGTGAAACCGAATTAAACCAAACTGGACTGGACCGGACCGTCTGAACACTCTCTTTAAAAAGCCCCAGGTGAAACGCTTACAGGTGTTCAGCCAGTGAGACACAGGCAGATTCCAACACCGCACCACCTCCACCATCGACCTCGGAAACTCCACCAACACCGGCCGAGAGACCTCCAGATCCCTACAAAGAGAGAGAGAGAGAGACAGACAGTGAGAGAGAGAGAGATAAGTGTATACACATACAGTATATATAGAGACAGACACACATCAGATTCCCAAAAAAGATAAACCCACATATTCATTTGGAACCTTAATATCATGTCTGTTTGTGTGTATGTGTGTGTGTGTGTGTGAGTGTGTGTGTGAGTGTGTGTGTGTGTGTGCGTGTGTATGTGTGCGTGTGTCTGTAAGTGAGTGTGTGTGTGTGTGTATGTGTGTGTGTGTGTGTCTGTGTGTGTGTGTGTGTGTGTGAGTGTGTGTGTGTGTGCGTGTGTCTGTGAGTGAGTGTGTGTGTGTGCGAGCCGTATCAGAGTGTGTGTGTGTGTGTGTGCAGTATCAGTG
>JBBPCZ010055357.1:0-12665 GCA_037974445.1 Brycinus macrolepidotus | reverse complement strand
TGCGGTGGGCTGGCGCCCCGCCCAGGGTGAGTCCCTGCCTCGCACCTGTAGACCCCAGGATAGGCTCCGGGTACCCGGGACCCTAGTGAGGATTAAGCGGTTACAGAAAGTGAGTGAGTGAGTTAGTGTGTCACACAATGTCAGAAACCACATGAGGAAGTCTATTTGAGATTTCCTAATAAGTCCACATGCTTTGATGCAAGCGTGTGATGAATTAGACCTGCAGCTTGCACAGTGCTAATTGGGGAATAAGCTTCCATTACTTGTTGTTACTTGCCACATTAGTCCTGTAGATGTGATATAAAACTAAAGAAGTAAACTTCCAACCCATCTTGGCTGATCGACTACATTTTGGGAAAGAAAATTTGGGGAAATTTGGGGGGAAATTGGATTTTTCAGCAAACTGTCACTTTAAACGCCCCATTTTATGCTTCCATCGGTTGATTGTTAACCTTTCCTTCCCTTTTCACCCCACACAGCAGCTGAAGTCATTTTGGGGAGTTTCTGTGCTGGGTGAATGTTTTGCCTCGTAGTGTCTGGTGCTGGAACTCTTCCAGACAGATTTTGCCACTTTAATCTTTGTTTTAAATCCAACCTCATCTTGCCAAGCCCTCATCCAGCAAAGCCTCGAGGTCAGGGAGATGAGGGCCCAGTCCAGCTGTGACAGGGAGTCTCTGCCAGATGAGTGTATGGGTATGTGTGTGTGTGTGTGTGTGTGTGTGTGTGTGTGTGTGTGTATGTGTGCATGCGTGTGTGTGTGTTACATTGAATAACTGCTCAAAAAAAGAAAAACGCAAGTACATTAAGAGTTTTTCCTTTTATCAACACTTCCCAGCGTTTGCAGAGCAGCATGGTTAATGAGAGTGGGCCATCCTTGATGGGCTCTATTGTGGAGTTCATGAGGATTTATTCTTTGTTTTTCCCCAAATTTATTCAGCCTTACTTCACCGAGTGACTAAAATATAATTAGTGGTGTGAATACCCCATGGGTACATTTGCCAGTCAAAGCAGACTCAAAGTGCTAAAGCTCAGAGCAAGAAACGCCCCTGGTTGTCATGCAAAATTTGTCACCTTCCCCCCGCACTCAACACCCCCCCACCCCACTGCTAATGCATTCATCACTGGTCAGTTTCTGACCACAGAATGCATTAGTAGCACATGTTATCCTCCTCCATAGAGAACAAATTTCTGCACATTGTAATGCAAAATTGCATTTTTTTTGCATAACACAAAATGTGGATCATGTTTTAGATTTTAGTTTTTTTTTCCAATATGTTACTTTAAACAAGTACATAGACATTATGCTTTAGCGAAAATGCTAAGCAAATCTTTAAGAAAAACTGTTGAGGAAAAATGTTTCCTTTAGATGATGAACATAATTGAACCTACTGCTAATGCAGTCTACAAACAGAAAATGTAGTTTGTGATTTATTTGAGTTTCTGACCGCTGTTGACCAGCTACTATTTGGGTGGTGCCACAGAAGTGGTTCTTTGCATGTCACTGCAGGTTGAGAGTGGTCCATCATCCAAAAAAATCCAGCCAAGAGCATTCCTGTGGTCAGAAACTGACAATTGATGAAGGGCTATGATAGAGCTTCATGCATATCTGTGGACATGAGTATTTTGTTGCCTGTGTCACTTCAATTCAAATGCTCTCTACTGCACCCAGTGCATAATTCAGCTGCATGTGCACAAATCTATACTAGACAAATAGTGCACCACTGAGTGCAGAATTCCATAACTTGCACAGCTCAGGGAATAAAGAGCCATTGGCGATTTTATCTGGGTTACTGGGTTGCTGTTTAAAACAGATCTGTCTAAAGCATGGCCATTTGAATCATGTAGGACATTCAAGTAATATATTCTTTACTTTCTTATATTGTAGTTTTCCAGTAAATCATATAGTAACAATACACACATCAGTTCAAAGCCTATATTTTAGAGGAGTCGTTATCATTTTCGCTATGTTTCAGTCTGTTAGCTAGCTGGCTAGCCTAGTTCTAGTTAAGAAAAGCAAAAAAGAAAAGTTTGCAACTGTGTGTAGACAAGAACACACTTGCAGGAGTGTTTCTTAGTGAGTTTATTCAGAAAGGCGCTACAACAAGAACAAAGAGATGCTTACTTGGCACTGGCTCAGTAATACAACTTTCAAAATCATATCAAAGTCCCACCACGGTTCTCATGGCACATACAGGAAGCATTTAGGTTTGTCAACATAGCTCTTATGTCATTGCATGACCACATACTTGTTCCTCTGGCCAAGGGATAACTGAAAGCCAGGCATACCAGATTCCAGCTCAGGTTGAGCTGGGTTTAAAAGGGGAAATGGAAGGTCAGCACAGATGACTCTTTAGGGTAGAGGGAGAAACCAAAACAGATGTAACGGGGGTGGAGGTGTGGTGTCCAGGCTCAGTACTCTGGAGACTGGGAGGTTCAGGGGCATAGTGTGGGAGACACAGCCATGACAGTACCCCCTCCAGGACTGCTACCTGAAGGGAGGTGAGGCACCCCAGTGGCCGGGATGCACAGAGGCGTGGTCAACGCGGAACTCAAGGACCCTCTAGGTGTTAGGGGCTGCGGAGAGGTCAGCCCCATAGGCAAGGAATGGGTCTGGCTGTGCCTTGTGCAGCTCCTTTATGAATTCAAGGCTTAAGATATCCCAGGCCAGGGCCCTAACCACTCCCAGGATCATACCCCTCCCAGTCCACCAAGTATTGAATTTGGCCCCACCACCTCTGCTAGTCCAGGAGCTGATGTACCAACCACTCCCTCGTCCAAGGGTCCGTGAACCAAATGGGAAATAAGGAAAATGAGGTGAAGTTTACAGGTGACAGCATTAATAGACAAAATAGAAAATGGACCAATATACTTTGGAGACAGTGTGGGACTGGGAAGGTTTAAATGAAGGTCCCGAGTTGCCAGCCACACCCTATCACCTGGCTGGTATGTAGGCGTCTCCTCCCTACAGCAGTCCGCCAGCAGCTGAAACCAGCAAACTGCTTGATTTATGGCCATGTGCACTCCTTCCCACACCCGCTCCACCATGCAGAACCAAGAGTCCATAATGAGAACCTCTGTGGGTGTGGCATCCCATGGGCAGAGCAGGAGTTGACTCCCAAGCACACATTCAAAGAGCATTAGACAGGTCACGGAGTGGCACAGAGAATTCTGGGCATATTCTGCCCAGACGAGATACTCAGAGATGGTTTTCAATTGCAGCTCAACATTGGAAAAACTATTCAACTCCATGCAATTTTATTTATAGAGCGCTTTTTACAACCAATGTTGTCACAAAGCAGCTTTACAGAATCCAGGTCCGAGCCCCTAGTGAGCAAGCCAAGAGTGACAGAGGTCAGGAAAAGCTCCCTAAGCTGGAGGAAGAAACCTCAGGAGGAACCAAGACTCAAAAGGGGAACCCATTCTCCTCTGGTTGACCCAGAGAGTGAGAAAGAGAGACTCTATGGAGATAACTAAGAACAGAAGGCCTTTGTGTACAGACTTAACTGCTGAACTGCTGGCTAACAGAGTAAGTATAGTTAAGAGTCAGAAGTGGTAATTTTACACCCTTCATCTAAAAGAAAAAAAATAATTATGGAAAGCCTGACTGAACAAGTAGCTTTTCAGCCAAGACTTAAATACTGAAACTGTGTCTGAGTCTCGAACATTATCCAGAAGGCTATCGAGAGCTGGGGGGCTTTATATGCAAAGGCTCTTCCCCCTGCTGCAGCTCTCATAGTTCTGGGGATGAGTAAATAACTAGCACTTTGAGATCTAAGTGAGCCTGGAGGTTCATAGCAAGAGTTAAGGTATTCAGGTGGAAGCCATTCAGGGCTTTATATGTAAATAGTAGAATTTTAATCTATACGAAATTTGATCAGGAGCCAGTGTAGTCTTGATAATATCAGACTAATGTGGTTGAATTTCCTGGTTCTAGTTAGGACTCTAGCTGCTGCATTCTGTACTAGTTAAGGCTTATTTAGGTTCTTGTTGGAGCAGCTTGACAGCAAGGTGTTACCGTAATCAAGTCTGGAGGTAATAAAGGTGTGAACTAATTTTTCTGCATCATGTGGAGTTATTAGCAATATTTTGTAGATGACGAAAAGCTACTTTAGTAATATCTGTATGTGCATGATAGATCGGGGTCGAAAGTGACACCAAGATTTTTTACAGCTGGCATAGGAGAAGCTGAGGAACCAGCAAGATCAAGCATTAGACCTGCCAGTTTGTTTCTGGCAGCTTTTGGTTCCCTGGTGGTCCTAAAGAGGTGGTGGTGGATTACGGAGTTCTGAACCACCCATCTCCTCTGTCAGCAGTGGTGGAGACTTATAAGCATCTGGTAAGGAACCTGGACAACAGGCTGGAGTGGACTGTGAATACAAAGGCCCTGTGCAAGAAGACTCAGGTCCTTTGGTGTCTGCAGGTCTCTGCTACAGCAGTTCTTCCAGTCTGTGGTATCAGGGATCAATCTTTTATGCTGTGATGTGTTAGGACAACAATGCCACCACCAGGGATTCTAAAAAGATCAATAAGTTCATTAAGGAAGCTACTTTTGTTTTAGGTGTCCATCTGGACGCTTTTTAAACAATGGTCCAAAATTGAACACTTAAGAAAATTCAAGCCATACTGGACTCATTCTTCCCTGCTTGGCAAATACTCATGGCAGACTGCAATGAGATGAATACTTGATAGTGGTATTAGACTGTAGACTATTAAAGACAGTATCATAATTGAAGTGGTACAGTTGGGCTACAGTCTCCAACTGTAGGCCAGCAAGGTAGAGCTACAAGGTGGAGGTTTCTAATAGGGCAGGTTCTCATGACAAATAGTCGGAGCTTTGATGTATCGTTGAATGTTTCTCCAGCCCTCCAGTGTAGAGAGCAAACCCCCAAAAAAAGGTGAGCAGAAACCCCCTTCAGGGAATCACAGAGAGATCTGCATCTCTCCAGGCTGGTTACAGATTCGTTAGATGTTGGCTATCTTAGATTCCATTACTGATATGCCACTCAGCTCCTCTCTCCATCAGCCCAGACTGACAGCTGTGAACGTTGGATAACTATCAACCAAACAGCCAACATCTGCCTCAGAGTCCATCAGATAGAGGCTCACTCTGCTGAATGCTAAAGCAAGTTCTTAAAGAACTGGCTACACATACTGTGGCCTTTTTCTAGCATAGTCTCATTAAAGTGATGCAGCCAGTCACATGACGACAGTGCTATCTATCTATCTATCTATCTATCTATCTATCTATCTATCTATCTATCTATTTATCTGTTTATTTATTTTGAGGAATCGATAGAAAAATGAACACAAAGTAGGAATATGAGTAAAACAAAGAAACACTGAAGATTCTGCACTGTTTCTGGGTCACTATTCAAGGCAAAAGCAGGACATCACCAAATACTTAGTTTAATATTCCAGAGCTTCTGCTTGTCACTGCATTTGTAATAAAAATGTTGTATTAAATTAGAAAAAAATGCAAAATATAAACATTTTCACTAGTGGTCTCAGGCTTTTGGACCCCACTGTATGTTCCACTAGTGTGTAAATCATCCCAGTGTGGTCAGCATAGATTTAAGAATAAGACTGAATCCTTCTGGAACCTAACTGTGGTAAAATTTGAGATTTCATGATTCACGTAATGAATTGTTTCATAATGAACTACAATCAAGTCAAATTCAGAATCAGAAAATTCGGATTGACACCCCGATTTATCTATCTACATCTGCCCACCTGTTTTCTTCTTCCTCTCTCCATAGGCACACGTACACATTGTCATTCCTCAGTGGTGGGGAGGATTGAAATGTCAAACCGAAATGACCTTTCTGTAAGATCCCCCATGTGTGCTCCTGACCCTTAAAGACCAGCCTGGATCATTAACATCCAGCAGAGCTCTGCCAAGCATTTAGTTTGGTCTACAAAATGAACGTGTGTGAGCAGGCATTTTGAAACTATTTCAGACATTTTGCTCTAAACATTTGCAGTTTGTGTCTCTTTGGGAAGTAATTGTAAATGAAGCAGCTTCAGGAAAGTAACGATAAAAAAATCCCCCCCTATTGGTGCAGTTACCAGTGGCTTATCCATTTTAATTGACTAGCAGTAATGTGAAAATGAGGAACTATCCAAACTGCTAGCATCTTGACTAATTAGGCAACCATGAACAGTAAAAACAAAAAAGATAAAGATACTTATAACATCTAAACCAGCTTCCACATGACCTTCTAAAATGACCATTTGCTCCATTTAGATCTTTGGTTTTACTAATGGCCCAAGGCTAATGGTATGCTGTCAGTCATGCTATCAGTCGAAAATGTGAGTTCACATTAGTTCTGCACAATATATCATCTACTAATCATTATTCCCGTATCTATCTCTGCAATACTGATATCACAAAAGTCTGCAATATGCAAATCACCCTCCAACCAATCACAGAATTTCTGACAGGGTGACCAATTACAGCTCCAGGTGAGTTACAGGGTGTTCTGAGGTCTTCATGTAATCCAATAGATATCTAATTATTTTAATCTTTAATCATTGAAGGTGTTGGAAAACTAGAGCATGAATGGGCAGGATGAAACTGCTGCAGCCAGGATAAGGAGATATATTTAAACGTGTTCGTTTTGTGACATCATGAAAACTGTGATTTGAAAACAGGCTGTTTTTGTACTTTTATTTTCCACATATGGACTAAAGGTATAGGGGGAGTAAACATACCATTTGAAATAATATACACAGACTTCAAGCCTTTTTAATTCCAGAAAGGGATGGTGTGGGCCAAGCAAAGGGATGGCAGTCGTAATATGTGGCAGTAAAATCGCAATACTGATATTATGTCCATATCATGCAGCTCTAGTTCATATGTCGAAAGTCACCAAAGTTGAGACTGAAGTGCGTTTACAGCATTTGGCAGATGCTTTTATCCAAAACAACTTCCAGTTTTGTTTTTTTGTTTTTTCATCATAAGTGTATTCAAATGTCAGGAGTCTTACCCAAGGACTCTTATTGGTGTGATGAGCTGCCCAAGTTAGGAATTAAACCCCACTCTCCCGCTTGGAAGGCAGCAATGTTACCTAGTACACTAACGAACCACCAACTTAAGCTTAAAGCAAATTTTTACCATTCTGTTTTTCCCTGTATTTGCTCAAATATGACCCTAAAGAAAAAAAATGCAAAGCAATGCATTGTATTATGCCTATATGAACAGACAAAATAAACTTCATCAGAATGTATTGATTACTTAAGAAAAACATCACCATAGAATGTACCATAGAATGTTCCAACTCTGCCATTGTAGCTTCTTGCTCTTGTTAATACAGCTTGTAGATTCTTTTAATGATGAAGATGTTTGAGGGGGACTGGGGCTTTCCACTTTGCTGTTGTTAGTTTGCTGCTTGTTGTTTTATCCATAGTGATAGTGATAATTCGGTCATACGTGAACACACCACAGCACACAGTGTGAACAACACGAAATTCTTCCTCTGCATTTAACCCATTCACCAAGTGAAGCAGTGGGCAGCCAGGAACACGGCGCCCGGGGAGCAGTGTGTGGGGATGATACCTTGCTCAAGGGTACCTCAGAGGTGCCTAGCGGTCATGGGAATCGAACCTACAACTTCCTGATCGCAGGGCGAACCCATAAGCCCCATAAGCACCGTCCAGCGTAGTCTAACAAATGTGCTTCACTCATAGAGAGCGTTAACAGCTGGGTTTAAGACAGGAACTACTACAGATGGTTTGAATAAAATAAACAATTATTTAAAAGATGACTAGCCCTCTCAGGCTCCACCATATAGTTCTAAATGGAGATTACTGGTTACACCATCTTCGATCTCACCAACTCTTATTTGCTTCACCGGGGGACAGAAATCCCAAAGCCCATCTTTCTGCCCAGTCGATTCACCCTGATCTGTGATAAGCCGATTGAGTAGGGCAGTTTTAAATGGATCTGAGCTTGTGATTGGCACTCATCAATAGTTCTAGCCTTCATTTTGAATGCTGGCTGGAAGCCGTCCTCTTATGCTTAAACAGGAGCAGTTTTGCTGGCTCAAATGTATAAATGCCTCTTTTTCTTGCATTTTGTCCTAACATCCACATATGCCCTCTTACCGGGAGATTTTTTATGTCAAAGTCAGTCGTGATTCATTCTTAAAAGACCATTTTACACCTCTCTTCCTGGCAGCCAGGAACAGCACAATGTTTAATTGTTTGTCCCACAACTCTGATAACTCTGCAAAAGCAACATCCCACATTTTTTCAACAGTAAGAAGTACAGCTACACTGCTATAGGCTGACTGTAGGCTGACCTCATAACCATAATTAAATCATTATCTCAATTTAGTTTCCATATACACTAGGGAACAAGAATAAAATGTTCTCCATGATTTAAAGAAGACTCAAAACTGGCCTGTAGTAAAAAGGGCAACCTTTAGCCTCACTGTCTTTATTCATTCTGACCGGGGCATTTGTCTGGATTGGAAGGAGACGGATGGGGTGGGGCAGATGAGAAATGGCAGGATGGATTTTCGTAGATTTTGTAGATTTTTTTTTTTGGCTGTCCTCCTTTATTGGATGTGAAGGTGTAAGGACCCAGAGCACATCAGGGGAATATCAATGTGTTGCACTGTCTGTGAGCTGTCTCCCCAGTAATACAAATCTGTGAAAGAGGGAAAGAAGTATCACAAAAGGAAATAATTAAGTACTGTAAAAAAGAAGAGAGAAAGTCTCCAACAAATATACACATTGCTATACATACGCAGTTTACACATAATTGCACTATACCAAGAGTTTGAGGTTACCTTAATGAGGTTACCTTAATGACCACCAAAGTTTGATTTTTAAAGCAAGAAAACATAAATTCAGAAAATGTTTATTAGTATAAAATGCTATTTGCTAATACTTTAGGTAGATTCGGGTTCAGCACTCTTTGAACTCTTTAAACTTTTTTGGCCCAACGCTGGTTTAAATACCTAAGAGGTTTGAGTGCTGATAAGTGCTGACATAGCAAGGGGATAAAATGTATGGACTTTGGGGTTTTACCCAAGGCAGGGCTTTTGTCAACTTTTCCTTCAGTCTGGCAGTTTTTGCTTATTGGCTCACTGGCTCATTGGCACATACCTACTGGCTCATGCTGATGCTGATGTGAGTGACTTCTGTTGTACTGAGATTCAGTATTGAATAACAGAATTTTTCCGTACGCTGTAGTATTGCAAGCAAATTGCTTGGTTCCATTAGGGAGGATTTCAAAAGCCAGCCTTTACACATTTCATTGTATTTTCTTTCTGCAAGAGGTATACTTGCTGGTCTTTATTTGCCTGGAACAGACTAGGGACATAATTTTTGCTGCAAAAGTTAACCAAAACATCTCTTAACAGACTCTATTCATCTAGTTTATATTTTAAAAAATAACTAGGCTAAAGACATTTAAAATACATACAGCCTCATTCACCCTCTCCCACAAATGGTGAGTCACACCTCTCTCCTGTTCACATCTCAATATTTCATCTTTTGAATTCTGATGTGTTGCTGTAACTCATCCCACCAGACTCCACATCACTGTTGTTTACGCCCCCCAGGGCAGTAGGAGCCTTCATTGAAGAACTGGACATCCTCCTCATAACTTTCCTAGATGACGACTCTTCACTCATTCTTCTTGGTGACTTCAACCTTCCAAATGACAAGCTACATACCTGTGGCAACCTCAAGCTTCTGTCATCTTTTGCTCTGTACCTTAACAGGTTTCCTTCAACCCATAATGCAAGTAATGACCTTGACCTTGTCTTCACCAAGGCATCCCCACACTCAACATTGTGGCTACCCCTCTCCATTTATCTGACCATCATCTTTTGTCATTCACATTCTATCCCCAGACCTACACCAACCACCCTTCCTTCTCTTCAACTGCACACCGTAATTTTTGTTCCCTTTTTCGACTTTCTCTTTCTTCTACCATCATGTCATCCTTGACTCCACCTGAAACATCTGCCTCCTGTCCTTCAATGGTGGAAACGGCTACCAACTCCCTTCCCTTTTTTCTGCCCTCATCATTCAACCAACTTTCGACACGCAGCTCACATCCTTCACTGTGGCTATCTGACCTACTCTGCAGTGACCAAAGTTCTTCTCCCAAGGCTCAGTGCTTGGCCCCCTTCTCTTTTTCTTATACACTCCCTCTCCTGATATTATTTTTTCACATGGTTTCTCCTACCACTGTTATGCTGATGACACTCAGCTCATTCTCTCCTTTCCTCCTGGTGACTCTCAGATCTCAGCCCGGATCTCTCTATGTCTGAATGATATTTCCTCCTGCATCACCTGAAGCTAAATCCCAGCAAAACAGAGCTGCATCCCCAAGGCCTGACCTGGTCATCACTTTTGGAAACGCTGTCATCATTCCCACACAAAAAGCAAATGCTTAAAGCAAATGTGCTGAACTTGAACCTGAAGGCCTCACACAGGCCTCCAGCACTTTCCCTCATGAGTATATCCCTGTTTCTGAGATGTGTGTTTGATGTGCGCTCTTACAATGATCAAGCCTTTACCAGTCCCCTAGTATAACCCTCATATTGTTTATATACTATTCTTTTCCACTTCTCTGCCCGTGAATGCAGGGAACAGCAAATAAAGCTGTGGTTTAAGGGAGAAACAAGGAATTAGGTTTATTAATGTTTTCCAAGTTCAGTATTGTGTTTGGGTGAATACCCAGCATGCTTTTTCTTTAGACTCTGCCGTGAGCTGTTGTTGTTTCTGAAATTTTCTAGGCATTCATCAGTGTGAAGATTCTTCTGTTGTACTGTGGTATCCAGGGAATGGAGTTAAAGTGGTGTGTGTGTGTGTGTGTGTGTGCGCGTGTATGTGTGTGTGTGTGGTTGTTGTATGTGCTCCTGTTGGTGGATAAGTGTGAATTGGTTTGTGAACAGAAGTCTGCGTGCTTCTGTTGATGAATGAGGGTGTGTATATGTGTGTGAGTGAGTGCTCCAGTTTCTGAATGTAAGACGCTGTTTACACCTGGTGGTTTCATGTTTCTTGAGTATCAGGATTATATCTGGTTAGGGCTAATCCACATAAAAATGCTGGTGTAACTGCACCCAAGATGCAGTTAAAACAAATTTGAATCCAATCACTCAAACCACTTCCAGAAGAGGTCTGAGATGCATTTTAGCCAGTGCAAATCATTCTGTCTCTCAAAGACATAACTGATAGCCAAAACCTCTCCTGGTACTGTGACAGAGCCTCCCCTGCTGTTATGGGTAAGAGACCACCCTCTGGACTGCCACCACATTATGTAGACATCACTGCTCCCCAGTTCATATGCTGACATGAGTTTATTCTCTGAGATTAATTTGGTAGCCTACTTTGGATGAACCACTTAGCCTAACCAAAGCACTAGTTTGGATTAACCTTTACCTCGCCTCTTCATGAATCACTGTTTCACTACAATACATTGGGTACAAGTCCAAAGAGGTTTGAGTCCAGCCAAGATTGAGTCCAAATGAGAGAGACAGAGTTAAGACCGGTATGGACAAAATAGAACCTTCTTCGAGACTTACTGGCCTGTTTATAACTTTTGTGTGATGTGACACAGTGTATCTTCTACTTTAAAATAATCATTTTCACTGTTATGTGAAGTAATCAAAAAGCCAAGTGCCAAGTGTAAATACATATGCTTAAAATGTGATATGGTTACAATCCAAATAATAGTCATATGAAATGGCTAGTTATAAAACCGGTGTAACCCAGGTCTAAGTGTGTTGATACACAGTCACTGTCCCCCCTTTACCCCATCACCTGATCAAAATGTTGCATGTCATTATTATCAATGAAAAT
Source organism: Brycinus macrolepidotus (assembly GCA_037974445.1). Lineage (NCBI taxonomy): Eukaryota > Metazoa > Chordata > Actinopteri > Characiformes > Alestidae > Brycinus > Brycinus macrolepidotus. Next base: position 845 of record JBBPCZ010055357.1, on the reverse strand, counting down.
GCAAAATGTAAGCGATCTCATTGGTGATCTCTGCTGTCATTTGCCCTGCGCTGTTTCACCTGACTATCAGACCATAGCTGAACTTTACTAGTTGCTAAAATACTACCCTGCTACATAACTAGAAGAGTAACGAACCTTGGTAATGGCATGTTATATGAGTGCCGGAGCTACTGCTTCAGGCTTGCGTCTCCCAAAGCGTAATTATATAATTATCAAAAGTATTTCCTGCCTGGGGGAACTTTTCATGCTCCTAGCTTGCTTTACTCATAATTTACTCATAAGTCACCAAAAGCCACTGTTTTTCCTGGGGTTATTCTTGCAGGTTGTAGTAACCAAGAGAGGCATTTTCTAATGACTTAGCTAGAATGTGGTAGGTATTTGATGACTGTCTTACTTAAGACCTCTGAGGTCATGTTTCAATCCCTTAGTCACCATCTTGCCCATATTTTGAAACCCAGGTATGAGCAGATTTCCTTCATGATGGAAATTATATGTATGTGTGTGTGTGTGTGTGTGTGTGTGTGTATATATTAGGAACAGAGGCACAAGTCGACGCCCCCTGAGAGAAGTCAACAAGTCGTGTGTTTTTTTCCTCTCTCTGTGTGCGCGCTTGTGTAAGCAAATGCAGTCTCTGCCTCTGATTGGCTTACGCTGACACGCGTTCCTAGACTTAACCAATCATTATAGGTTCTTCATAAAAAGGGGCAGTAACGTTGGTGCGTGGAGGAGAATCTAAACACAAGACCACAACAAGATGAGAGACACGGTAGCAGAGGCAGTAGGTGACAGACACACATCACATGTATGGAGATACTTCACTCTAGACACACAAACAGCACGGTGAC
>JBBPCZ010055346.1:0-12667 GCA_037974445.1 Brycinus macrolepidotus | reverse complement strand
GGGGGGGGCGGGGGTTTGAACCTTTGACTTTGTAGTCATCGGGTTCACAGTGTTTTACCCACTAGGCTACTACCACCCCAAGGGTTATCGTATCGTATCTTATCTTGTCTTATCTTATCTTACTATACACAAACAAGTGTCCACATATCTAAGTGTGCGTGTTTGTGGTCTTCACCAACAATGAGAAAATGATAGTCTCACTTCAGTATCTGCAGTTTACAGTGTGGATTCTCTAGTCCAGCAGACATCACTTTTACTTCTAAATCCATCCGTTTATTGTTACTCAGGTCCAGTTCTTTCAGATTTGAAGAGTTCGAACTGAGAGCTGAGGCCAGAGCTGCACAGCTTTTCTCTGTGAGTTTACAATGACGCAGCCTGGAAGAGAAATAATTGCATATCAGAACTCTGTCATTTCAGACAAAAACACATACACATCCAAAGTTTTGAAAAACCTTTGGGCCAGTGTGTTATTTGAAGTGTGTTTGAGTGTAATTGTTGAAGATCAGGATAATAACAAGCATGTTTGAATTTGTCAGTAAGAAATAAGGGCAGAAAATAAATACAGAGACCAAGCAAAAAAAAAGTAATACATGTGCTCAAAAGTGTCACAATTATCTAAGCCTGGGCCTCTATCCTCAGCAATGGTACAGCCCTCCATTGGCAGGAGTTCAAAAGAGGGGCATGAAACGGTTTTGAAGTGTAGGGAAAGTTATATTTCTTTAGTTACTGAGGTTACAAAACTTTTAGCTTCAGCTACCTTCTATGAAAATGATGAATCCAACTTTAGTTAATAAAACATCCAGTTTTACATTCATTTAAACATAAATACTGCTATGAAACAGGGCTATGAAATACTCACATGACTTTTCTGGATGCTTTGACCACTGGCAACAATCTCAGAAAACATTCCTCTGATGAGTCATATTTACTGAGGTCAAATTCCTTAAGCTCCTTGTCTGAATTCAGCAGCATGAACACCACAGCCGCCCACTGAGCAGGAGAGAGTTTAACTCCACTGAGACAATGGTCCCCTCCTCTACTCAGGTACGCTTGTACTTCCTGCTCTAGAGAATCATCTTTCAGTTCGTTCAGACAGTGGAACAGATTGATGGCTCTCTCTGGAGAGGGATTCTCCCTGATTTTCTTCTTGATGTACTTGACTACTTGCTCTTTTTTCTGTGAGTTGTTTCCCATGGGTGGCAGGAGACCTCTTAGGCAAGTCTGAGCGGACTCAAGAGAGAGGCCCAGAAGGAAACGAAGAAAAAGGTCCAGGTGTCCATTCTTACTCTTCAAGGCTTTTTCCACTGCCAAACAGAGGAAGTCAGAAATGTGTTGCTTTTTGAAGAAAGCAAAAAATCCAGTGACTCGCTCTAGGAGCACATTTCTCTGGTCAAAGATGAAGGATAGAAATGCATACAAAGCAGCAAGAAACTCCTGGATGCTCAGATGAACAAAACTGAACACCTTCAACATGTGCAGCCCAAACTCCTCTCTGAAGATCTCGGTGCAAACTCCCGAGTACACCGACACTTCTCGGACATCAATGCCACACTCCCTCAGGTCATCCTCATAGAAGATCAAGTTGCCCTTTTCCAGTTGCTGGAAAGCCAGTTTTCCCAGTGCCAGAACAGTCTTTCTGGTCTGGTCAAAATCGATGTCACATTTTCCTTGGTATTTCTGGCTGCTGCGTTTGATCTGGAAGTTCAGGAAATATATGAACATTTGAGTCAGAGTCTTGGGGAGCTCACCACGTTCTGCTGTACTCAACATCTCCTCTAGAACAGTGGCTGCAATCCAGCAGAAGACTGGTATGTGGCACATGATGTAGAGGCTTCTTGAGGACTTCATGTGCGTAATGATTTTTTCAGCAAGGACCGGGTCGCTGATTTTTTTCCTGAAGTATTCCTCTTTCTGAGGGTCGGTAAACCCTCGTATCTCTGTTACCTGGTTAACATACCGAAGAAGGATCTGACTGGCTGCTGCTGGTCGAGAGGTTATCCAGAGGCGAGCAGAAGCCAGTAGGTTCCCCTTGATGAGGTTCGCCAGCAGCACATCCACCGAGGCTGATTCTGTAATGTCAGATAAAATCTCCTTTTTCTCCAAATCTAAAGGAAATCGACACTCATCCAGACCATCGAATATGAACACAACAGTGCAGGAGGTGCAGTCTATTAAGTCCAGTAATCGAAAGTGTTTTATTTTTGTGAAAAACAGATGAAGAAGCTCCACCAGACTGAGCTTTCTGTCCTTTATCAAATTCAGCTCCCTGAAAGGAAGTGGAAAAATGAAGAAGACGTCTTGATTTGCTTTTTCTTCAACCCAGTCCAGGATGAACTTCTGCACGGAGACTGTTTTTCCAATTCCAGCAACTCCTCTTGTCAGCACAGTTCTTATGGGCTTGTCTTGTCCTGGTAGGTATTTAAAGATGTTGTTGCATTTAATGCGTGTCTCCTGTGTTGTTTGTCTCCTGGATGTTGTTTCAATCTGTCTGACCTCATGTTCATTGTTTACCTCTCCACTCCCACCCTCTGTGATGTATAGCTCCGTGTAGATCTTATTCAGAAGTGTCAAGGCTCCTTGCTGGGAGATTCCTTCACTGATCCTTCTGTATTTCTGCTCCAGTTCAGTTTTGTGTGTTTGTTTACACATTGTAATATATTCTGAGAAGCAGACACAGATAACACCAAACTAGTAGTTTAATAAATAACACCATATTTTATTTATCTATGATCTCTAAAACTACGCAAGCAATTCACTAGACTAGTAATTTCTGCAATAACAAAAATTTTAAAATTTGAATCAGTTCTGTGATTACTTTAAAATATTATAACATCAAACATTATATATCATCAAACTGTATATAGTTAACAAATATGTAACTTTGGTGCGTTTTAGTGGCTTTCATTCATGACCTAATGGTAATATTAGAAAATACACTTCTGCATCATCAATAACACTAAACAATGTAGTTACAATTAGGTCACAAGACATTCTAGGAGTTTCTTAGACTATATTTACTTAGTTTTCCTCCCATATATTTCAGTGTGATATTGAGCCTAAGACATATTTTCTTACTTTTGTCCCATCTTTACCAAATGTGCCAGTAATTATGGAGCTGCTTATAAACACACAGATATGAAACAAGATACAGCTGGGAGTAATGAAAAAAGTGTGTGACTCCAAACAAAACAGGTCAGAAAGATGGGTTTTGGCTGAGATGAGACAGAAGGGGGAAACATACAAGTTCAGCAAACACTGATGGAGATTAAAATGTTTTAATCAACAATTGTACACTCTATGGGGTAAAACATATGGCTTAAATAAACCTTGGATTTCAATATTGACATAAGCCTAATGGATTTTAGGACTTCTAAGTTATCAAAGCTTTATACATGTCTCTCGGTCACACACATTCCCTCTGTTGTTTAAGTGTAAATATGCTTAAAGGACAGCTGTAAAACAAATACAGAACTAATAATAACTACTAAATAATAAGTTGTATTTACACACAGACATTACCCTCAGTGAGAGCAGAGGCACCAGGAGAACCTTCATCATCTACTCTGTTGGAAGCTTGCTGACCTAGATGGAGACAAATGGAAAATCAGAAATTTTTCAGTAAGGTGACTGACCACGTTTTGTCCTGTACAGTGCAAATATTGAATGTTTTTAAATCATGCAAGAATAGTTAATATTGCACCATCACATCATGAGAAATTCCCACTACGATCTCCACAAGTTTCCACGATCTATGATCACAGTAACTTCCACACTCCCAGGCCAGATTAAACATTTAGACTATCAGCTTCAGCCCAGAGCCTCACAGGTCAGTCGGTTAAAATCACAGACTTGAATCTTTAACATGCAAACATTTGTGCAATTACTAAATTAAATTAGTTCATTAATATATTAATTGTGGTGGACACTTGTACACATTTCGTGTCCTGTGAATTAGCAATATCCTCAGATGCTGCTAATGTCCTTTCCATGTGAAATAATATATTATAAACTCCAAATGACAGATCATATTCCTCAATTTCTTTAATGTCCACATGTTGAAATGACTGTTTCTCATATGCAGTTTCCTTAAATGCAACACACTGTTTAACTCTATTCATACTGTTTTGTGTAATATTGTGTGATATTTTCATTGTGTATTGTTATTGTGTGGAATTTTTATTGTGTATGGTTATTATTGTATGTGTTCTGTGATCATGGAGAAATATTGTTTCATCTCACGTTTGTTGTACTTGTTGTACACAGCATACAGTTGTTGATGACTATAAAGTGAACCTTGACCTTGACCTGTTCAAAGTTTAATCCTCTGAGGCTGAGAGCTGTTGAGAATGTTGGAGAACGTTTTGCCCGGATAAACTTGCTTCACTTCCATAGACACTGATGGATGAGTGGAAAACACTTTCAGTCCTGGTGACCCTGCTGCTCTCTCTTGAACTCCTTTGGTCTACGCTGAGGTTTTGCTGCAATGTTTAGAGGTTATGATGGAGGTCACTACCATTATACCAGGAATCCTGGAACTGATTGTTTGTAGGATTTCAGGCTTTGCTTTGTGTATTTCTGTCAAAATTAGGTACAAATAAATGTTAGTTTATTTGAACTTTCATTCCGAGTCTCATGTCAGTGTACATGGAGCACTGGTTCTTGGGTAAGTTGTGAGGATCACTGTTGGGTTTGTTAAATTGTCCTCCTAGTGGGTCTTCCAGCTGGTACAGTAAGATCCTCACAGCTGGTTCAGAACGCAGTAGCTCGGCTGGTCTTCAACCAACCCAAAAGGTTGCATGTCACCCGACTGCTGACTGACCTACACTGGCTACCCATGGCTGTTCAGTGACTCTTACCTACAAAGTGACTTCTGGGTCTGCACCCAGCTACCTCAGTCCTATCATTCAGCCTTATGTTCCTAATCACTCCCTCCACTCCTCCAAGGAACATCGTCTGGCTCTGCCATCCCTACACACAAGATAAACCCAGTCCCGACTGGTCTCTTTATGGTTCCTTGCTGGTGGACTGCGCTGCCTAAGCCGACCAGAGCAGCAGAATCCTTCTCTATCTTCAAAACTTCCTTAAGACTCATCTGTTCAGAAACCACCTCTATCTATCCTAAATCACACTTGCTCTTCTGATTTTAGCACTTAGAACTCTCCTCCGGTTCTCACACTGTCCTGAAACTTGAGTGTTTCCTCAAACTGGAAGTCGCTTTGAAGAAAAGTGTTTGCCAATCGAATGTAATGTAATGTAATAAATGTTTTTTTATTTGTGGTTTTGCAGGTTCCCCTACTGAAGGCAGCATGTTTTGAATCTCCATCTGACCGAGGGGATGTGTTCGGCAGGAACACATGCCGAACTTCCTGACTTGAACATGTTTGGTCATATTTTTGGTATTCACCCAAAAACACCCCAAAATTGTCCAGATATTGTTCTTCAGGAATCCTGTCTGGAGATGTGGGCCTGATAGCTAGTGTCTGTGAGAATCACTGAAAGGCCTATCAGGACACAAGTTAGCAGATTTTGAAAAGTCTCAACCATCCTGTCTTTTGTAGCTTGAAATTCTGCAGTTCCAGGGTAAGCTTACACCCGTCCCGTCAGAGAAAATGATCTGTTTAACTTATGAAAGTTCATAAAAATAGATCTCTTAACTCACCAACTGGTTCTTAGTCTACATCACCCACCTCCATATATGTTGTTTATAACTGTCAGTGAGCCTTGAATATTATTTCCTTTAATCACAGGAGCGAAGACGGTTCCTCCTGTCTGAGCAGAGATCCTGGTCTGGACGGGAGCTGCGCAAGCTGGAATGTGTGCTTCCATCTTCTAACAGAAAGACCTTTGACCATAAAGTCACAAGTAGATTGTGGTTCATTGCACTACAGTTATTTTGCTTTCTCTTTCCGTCTCTCAATAAAAAAAACATACTGCTGAAGCAGGAAACGCAGCACTTCCCCTGCGGCAAACATGCACTGAGACGCAAATCTCCCTGCACAAATTGTTGCAAAATGCTGAGTGGTGTGTACAAGTGTGTCTTTAATGGTTGAGTGCTTAAAACAAATAGCAGTTCGAAAAAAAAATTTAATAAGCAAGAATGTCCTTTAATCTGGGGTCTGTAGACAGAAATGCTGCATAAAAGTATCAATTTAGTTGAATTTGCTGGTGTTTCCACAGCAGGTTTTGGTCAATAGGATGCAGCTTAGTTCTGATTGGTTGGTGAGTTGATCAGCTCTGGCTGATGTGACTCATCGATGTCACTGTTAGAAAATCTGGAGCTGCATTAAAAATGATGACAGCAGTGTTGATGTTGCTCTACAGCATTGAGGAAAGGTGGGATCTGTATGTAAAGAGTGGAAAAAACATTCCAGTTTACCCATTCAGTCCATTCCTAAAAAAAACATCATTCCTGAAGTTGGGACTTGGGAATACTACAATTAGGAAATTCAAAGGCCAAGTTCAAACAATTTTGGGGAGGTTTTCTGCAAATCCCATGTGTGCCTTTGCAAGTATGTACATTAAAATCAAGTAAATTAGTGCAGATTGATTTTACACAGATTATTTTATTTGTTTTATTTATTTATTTATTTATGTTACTGTATGGCCTTTATTGCGGTCACACATTTATTTATTAGCCCTGAGAATGTCTGCCTGTTTTCTAGTCTTAACTAGACCGGATTAATATATATATATATATATATATATCAGCTGGGAATAGGGCCCCATGGTGGTGCACTGCTGCCTCACACCTCCAGGGTTGGGGGTTTAATTCTGGGTCCTGGTCTTGTGTGTGTGGAGTTTGCATGTTCTCATGGTGGCGTGGGTTTCCTCCGGGGTCTCCGGGTTTCTCTCACAGTCCAAAGACATGCGCTTCAGGTGAAGTGGGGATTCTAAACTGATCGTAGGTGTGTGTGTGTGTGTGTGTGTGTGTGCCCTGCAGTGGGCTGGCGCCCTGCCCAGGGTGAGTCCCTGCCTGGCGCCCATACACCCCGGGATAGGCTCTGGGTACCTGCGACCCTAGTAAGGATTAAGTGGTTACAGAAAATGAATGAATGAACAGCTGGGAATATTACGGTTAGGAATATTACAGTCAGGGATATTACAGATGGAATATCAAAGTTGAGAATATTAGCGTTAGGAACATTAAAGTTGGTGATATGACAGTTAGGAATATTAAAGTTGGGAGTATTACAGTTGGGAATAATACAGTTAGGAGTATTACAGTTGGGAATATTACAGTTAGGAATAATACAGTTAGGAGTATTACAGTTGGGAATATTACAGCTGGGAATCTCTCTTTGCTGTACATTCCCTTTCATTTCAGTTCATTAGTGCAAATTCCTTTTATACAGATTATTTATTTATTTTCTTTATGTTATTTTCTTTATTTATTTTACTCTATGGCCTTTAGAATCAGAATCAGAATCAGAATCTGAAACCTTTATTAATCCTGGAGGAAATTGTTTATGTTTTGACTGCACAGACACACAGAGACCCAGAGACAAGAACAATATAAAATATAAAGTCTAAATAAATCCAGTCAAAATGCTGTCGCACATTTATTTATCAGTCTGGGAATGTCTGCCTGTTCCCTAGTCTTACATAGGCCTGATTAAAACAAAAAACAACAAAAAAACGCTCTCTTAGCGCAGCGCGCCCCCTACAGGACGGAGACGAACCACACCTCGACCTGTCAGGGGAGAGAACTGGAGAGAATATAACAAATAATAATAAATGATGTAAAAATGTATTTATGGTGTTCTAGGGGGGGGGGTCTGACACTGTATAGTGCTTAGTTAGGAATGGCTGCTATGGCTGTGTGGGAGTGTTTAAATGGAAACCAAAACAGTGTGTTTCTCGGATATGACTCATCACACACACACACACACACACACACACACACACACACACACACGTGCGCGCGCGCAGGTGCAGCGTTGTCCGGAAGAGGCGGGGTTAAAGCGTCAGGTGGGCGTGGCGTTAACAGGTGAGCTCTTCAGAAGAGTCTCCGCCGCACCGTGAGGAGCGGAGAGAAGAAAGGAAGCGCGAGGAGATCTAGACCAGTTGAGTCCCTCCCGTCTGCAGCGAGCAGGTGAGTCCGGCAGGAGGTTCTGCTCTGCAAGTTCTTGTTTTCTGGAGGTTCTCTCTCAGGTGAAGGTACTGAAGTTGAAACCAGGCTGGACCTGCTGTAACTTTACTGAAGCACCTGTGAAACTCTGTTAAACACGTCAGTTTCTCTTGGAGTAACAGGACTGTGTTTCTTCATCCTCTTTATGGGATTCAGTTACTTAAACCTGCTCATTTACCTCAGGTTTGTTTTCTCGAGGAGAAAGTAGTGGACTAGAATAAATACATAAGACTCCATTAGCGTTAGTCACACAGCTTGAAGCCCAAGTGTTCAATAGTGACAAGAATAAACAAACCTTTCAAAAAAAACAGCTTGAGTAGAAGTTCAAATGTAGGAGCTCCAAAAACCACTGATCAAACATCTCATCACCCGAAGAAGAGCCGTCTGTGAGGAGCTTATTGGTTCATTTTGGTCTAAAATAAACTACCAAAGCTCCAGAATGAGCTTTTGGAACTAAATATTAATGAGTGGAATGGAAACAAAGTAAGTAAAGTAACCTAAATGTGCTTACGGTGAAGTGAAAGTCTTCTAAACTGGAAATACTCCATTTAGTAATCCATCATGAGGGAGTTTATCTTTATCTGTAGTTTGTGGGCAGAGTCTGCTGCTTATCTTCACCCAAACAAAAGTGTAAATTCAGAAATGATTAACTTTTACACTTTTATCACTTGGTCATGTGCGGCTAGGGGTTTTTTCTTTTTTTGGGGGGGGGAGGGGTGGAATGAGCATCAGTTCCTGGATTGAGCATCAGCCCTCATGTTTGTGGGGACTGGTGGGGTTCTGAGATATTTTAGGAGATGTGGTGATCAATACTCCTTCATTTAAGCACCTAGATGGATCTTATTATAGTTTCTTCCAGAGGAACCAAATCCGTCCCAGGACAGCTGAAGGTTGAACGATTGGTAGTGCAGATGTAGCGCAGGCTAATGTTGGGTCTGAGGTCAGGTTCTGATATTATGTGTTAAAGACGTCAAGATTGTATGAGAGAATCAGATCAGAATCTGAAAACTTTATTGATCCTGGAGGAAATTACACACAGAAAAAAGAACAATGTACAATATAAGGTCTAAATAAATCCAAAACTCTGCAGAAAATACTCGGTATGAAATACACTATACTATATTCACAAATATTGGGTATAAATACTGTAGATAAATAACTTACAGTTCAGTGAATTACTAGTAACACAAATAGTGGTTAGGAGTCTGTTATTGTTGTAGTATTGATAGTAGTGATATTTCACATGGTAAGAGCTCTGATTATGTGCAGATAAATACAGTTTTTATTTTATAACATTGTACACAGTAGTGACTTTATGAGTGTAAAATGTAGGGTCATGTTTTTATTGTTAGCGGAGCTTTTTCCCAGTTCTGATTCCTTTACGGCTGATTTAGTCAATGATCAGTTTTTTGGGCGGAACTCTTTTCATTAGCCCTTTATTTTACCCCAAACTCCCAGCGTGTGAACTGTAATCACAGGAAACACAAGTACGTTTCCATTAATTCCTATCAACCAGAGCTGCGATGTTAAATAAATAACAAATTTAACGAACCAGTCCAGCGTTTGTAGCTGCCTCTTTAAATATCATGAGTCACATTCCTTCGAAATGGAGAGCCAAATGAATCCTGCATGTTTATACTACCACGCCTTCACACACATATTTAAGGTTTTTCCAGAACAGTTACATCACACAGGGCTGCATAAACTTTAAATATACTCTTCACACTCATTCACCTGGTTCTTTTAAGAACTGCCCATTTAAAGTTTCTTTAGGTAACAAAAGGTTCTCTAGCGGCATCCCATAAAGAACCTTATCTGGAACCTTCACTTTTAAGACTGGTCTGGTCTAGAAACAGCATTTCAATGAAACGAGCACCCTTACCTGCCTCATATTATTTATTAGGGATGCACTGATTTGCGAGCAGATGCCGATATCCCATATTTTTCGTACAAATCTATCAAAGTCAATACATAAACTTTAATATAATTTAAAAGTTGATATTAAATCTACCTGGGTTGGCACAGCTTATAGCTGTTATAGAAAATCAAAGACACGGTAGTCTAACATTAAATAAAATTTCTGATGCCGACAATTCTTTAAAGCAATTATTTGATTTTGATATAATTGTGCGTAGTCGTTATTTCCTCCTAAACCAGCCGAGTAGACTACAGTAAACACGGATTCTTGTTGCAGTCTTGATTGTTTCCATTTGTGCTCCTTAAATTGATTGTTGGTCATGGTTTTAACGAGAGGGCAGCGAGTGAAAGGTGACTGTTGTGAATGCAGTTAAGTTTGAGTTTTACTGCACTGAAATGGTTCCACCTTCAGTAATATCAGGGTGGAATTATGGATGTTACAAGTTAATATATTGTGAAAAACTCTAAATGCCTTACTCAGCATCATAATCCATTAAAGTCACATGGACTTTTCTGACGGCTCTTCAAAAGCTGATCTCACTGTTCAAAGTCTCACAGTCTCGTAACAAGAAGAACTGATCAGCCTTGTCTTTCTCTGTTGATTTCCTGAGAGACAGAGAGAGAGAGAGAGAGAGAGACACAGAGAGAGAGAGAGAGAGAGAGAGAGACAGACAGACAGACAGGGAGGGAGGGAGAGAGAGAGAGAGAGACACACAGACAGAGTGAGATAGAGAGGGAGACAGACAGACGAGCGAGAGAGACAGAGAGAGAGAGAAACACACAGACGGAGAGAGAGAGAGACAGACAGAGAGAGAGGGGAGGGAGAGAGACACAGAGAGAGACACACACACAGAGAGAGGGGGAGAGGGAGGAATGGAAAGCCGTGGGCGCGGTGCTGAGTGAAAAAGTGCAACTGTGTGAGTTCAGACAGGTTTCTCTGGGTGTGCTCAGGTGTACCTTCGGTCACACGGTTCCTCAAACCTTAGAGCCTTTTGTTGGGTTCCTCAGGAAAGACACACCTTTGTTTGGTGCAGGTTCAGAACGTCATCACCCACAATCCAGCTGCACAGATATGGTCCTGCTCTCAGGCCCCAATGTGGAGGAGTGGCTTCTCCTCTCAACCACACACACACACACACACACACACACACACACACACACACACACACACACACACACACACACACACACACACTGTATCCATCCAGAGTTGGACAGGGACATCATGGGACGTGTTGGCTGTGCTCATTTTATTTTGTTATTTTATATTCTTTAATTTATACAGACCACCTGACGTGTGTCTGTGTAAAATATATATATATATATATGTGTGTGTGTAATGTATAGATATAAAGTGTGTGTGTATATATATATATAGATAGATATATAGATAGATAGATATATAGATATAATGTATGTGTATGTGTGCGTACATATAATTTTATAGAAAGTTGTTTGTGACATCACACTTACTGACATTAATCGTAATGGTCTCACTCTTCCGTTTCCCTGATGTTCCTAAAGTGACAGCCATGAGAGTCTCCATTACCACGGAAACCATTAGTGCCATCTGTGCTCTTGAATTTGTTCAGTCTTCGTAAGAAAAGGTTTTATTGGTTTATGTTGATTCCTTCACCAGACGCTGCGCTTCACTCTCAGCCTCTCGAGTTTCAACACACAAGTGTGCTCAATAGCCTTCCCTTTTCTTCTGTATCTTATCTAGCACACGTCTTAGAGCGAAATCGTGCCTGATCACTGACAATGTTTACATTTTACATTTACATTTTAACAGGCAGTTTTAATGTTTGTTTCAATAACTTTATGCATATTTATTATTTTTGAATCATTTACCTGTCTAAGCTTTGTTCTTTAAGACCAAATCAAATACATTCCAATATATTTTAATTAAAAGTAGTATTCTTATATTTATGGACTTTATGTACGTTTTATTCAGTATGCTTTTGTTCTGGGTCATTTTGGAACTTTGGTTCATTCATGAAACCAGAAGTCGGACTGTAAAGTGATTGACAGGTTAGCCAGTGTGTTTCTGGGTGTTGATGTGACGTGGTGATACCAGCTTGTGTGTGTGTGTGTGGGTTGGTGTGGGTGTGTGCGTGAAAGACAGATAGAGACCAACAAAAGTGAGTTCAGATGCTGAACTGAATTCAATTCAGTTGTTTCTTCTGAGCAGCAGCTGTCATTTAAAACAGATGCGAGAAGATATGTGACTTTAATTCAGGATGAATCTGCAAATCTGGTCATTTCACGCGATTAGTGGACAGATCAAAGATTTTTAAGATTATACATTAAAATCCATTGACTTTGTGGAGAGTAAAATTCACACCAGCTCAGCTTCAGCTACGTGTTGTCTTGTCGTTCTTCTGTTCTGTTCAAAAGCATTTTTGGTTCTGTTCATCCCAACACACTGACAGTCAGTGTTTACAAGAGGCCAGTGTGTAGAATTATTAGCCTCCTGTCGCCATCATGAAGAATAGTTTCGTTCATTTCAGTCCCTCCTGATGCAAGCACACTACTGTTCTTCTTAAGTGTTATTGTGTGTGTGTGTGTGTGTGTGTGTGTGTGTGTGTGTGTGTGTGTGTGTGTGTGTGTGTGTGTGTGTGT
>JBBPCZ010055335.1:0-12667 GCA_037974445.1 Brycinus macrolepidotus | reverse complement strand
TTCAAGGGTCAGAGAGGATGTGAAACAGATCCAAGTTGCCCAGAAAAGAGGGGTCTCTGAAATTCTACCTTTCTCCTCCTTGGGGGAAAGGGAACTTGTCAAAAGAAAAGAAGTCTTTATTTAATTCAGCGTTTAATCTTACAGCTAGTAAGAGGAGGGGAGGCCAGACCTGCTCCAGGTTCTAGAAAAATATTTGTCTTGCGCTTTAAACGCAGGTACAAATGCATTGTACCCCCCTAAAGTAAATGACTGCTGTATCTGCTTTGCTTCTTTATGGACAGTAATGGACATGAAACCTAAACCATTAGGCTTGGTAAACTAACGATTGTTAGCTAGTTTTGCTTGAGTTATTGTTCATTCTCCTGATGCTAAAGAATCGGGGCTAGAGGAAAAAAGGTACCCTCATTTGCAGCAGAGTTCACCCCAATACATCACAAAAAATTTAACAGGTCGTCCCCAGATGTGTCTTCTCAGCACAAGACCATGTCTGATCCTGCAAGACAATATACTGTATGTAGATATTGCAGTACGTTGTCATGTCCGTGCCACCTCTGCCTCGCCCCCAGCGGAGTTCGTCACCGGAATTCTGACCTGGGGATTCCCCACCACGCCCCATCTCCACATGTCGATTTGTTTATGTTCGTGCATGGTGCCTGGCAATGCACGTGCACCGAGTGAGCCTCAGGGCTCACACGCTGATTTATGTTGCTGAGTGCCCGCTAGTGATTTCAGCTGTCTTGTTTTCTTTGAGTTAAGCCTTGTTTCTGTTTTATTGTTTCTGTTTTCCTATTGGTCCTCGTGTCTCTTCCCCCATGTGTCTCCCCTGTATTAAAGGACGGCCGGCCCAGCAGTCAAGCGTGCTGTCTCCATCATATTCCCTCATACTCACGTTCTGTTCCTCCGTGCTACCCCCTCGTGCTCGGGAAGAAAGCTCAGCAGCGTTATCTCTCCAGCATGGAGTTCGTCCACAGTAAGCTGAGATCTTGCTCTCCCTCTCTCTCTTTCTTGTGATATAGTGACCAGCAAGGCTGAACGTCCTGTGGCTGGATTTTCCCCCCGTGGCTGCCGCACGTAGTGGAGATTTTGTTTCCCCGTGTTCCTGGTGACTCCCCGACGTGGAGTCAAGTTTCATCGGTCCCTGCTCAGAAGAGGAGTAACGTCTTCACTCCCACAGATGAGAGTGGCCTTTGTGTTAAGCTGGACTAAGGAGAGCGGCTCTGAGCACAGGCTCTGACTGTTCCTACTTTAAGTTTCTTCTACAGTTTGTTTACCCTGATTTATTAAAACCCCTGTGTATTTGGTACTTCTGCTTCTGCACCCTCCTTCCCTGTGGCAGACATGACATATGTAGATAACCCATGATTGTTTTACTAACTGATTCCAAAGCTTGATGTAGCTTGAAGGAGCTCATAGTGCCTGACTTGTCCTGGTCAGCCTGCTTGTGTAATGGAGAATTGGAATAAGAGCCTAAGTCTGAAACTTTTTCTAAGTCAAAAAATCAAACAGAGTCGGAGAAGTACAGCTTCCTGTTTATTGAAGAATAAAGCAGCCTCGTGGTCCGGTGGAGGATCCTCTCCCAACTGGACTTGAGCTGGGTATTTTATAGGCATAAGAAAGCATTGATCCCACGTGTAACCATTATGTCATAACTGGCTATGTCCCATGTTCAGGCATACAATGCATGGGCAGCTTATGTATGGTTCAGTTCAACAAGTTCTTCTTGGCACAATCTCCAAGGCCATGCACTGTCTGTGAACTCTTAGTGGACAGCAATTAAATCTTTATCTACAAACTGGACGCCACTGAGACGCAGATGTTGTAGCGTATCTGGGTTTTTCCAGGGCTAAATGTGCCGTATAAGTCTGGGCTCTCAAGGACGTATGCAATGGTACATCTTCGCTTATCTTCGCTTAAAAGCAGGTGTTTCAATCTGAGACTGGGGGCCTTTGTGAGAGCGTATTACAGAGGGCTGAGATTTGGGCCTTGTGATTAATTTACCATTATATGAACAGTTACTTACTTTAAACCCATGTATTTCTACCATGTCAATCACCATTAATCCATGAAGGCCCCTTCACATCCCCTCTCTCTGACTGCTAAGTCAGATAGTACTAATAATCAATAACCAAAATTCAATAATGCTATTGAATACTAAAAAATGTAAATACTATATAAAAGTTAAAACTGAAAAAATAGCCTCCATAAGTAGGGTAAATAAAACTGAATACTAGGGAGTCCTAGTATTCAGTTTTATTTACCCTACTTATGGAGGCTATTTTTTCATTTACCCTACTTATGGAG
The DNA here is from genome assembly GCA_037974445.1 of Brycinus macrolepidotus. Classification (NCBI taxonomy): domain Eukaryota; kingdom Metazoa; phylum Chordata; class Actinopteri; order Characiformes; family Alestidae; genus Brycinus; species Brycinus macrolepidotus. The sequence goes on along the minus strand of JBBPCZ010055335.1, from coordinate 10,366 downwards.
GCTATATTACATGCAGTAAACATCAAAATAACTGGTAAACTCGGCCAATCGGGTGACTCATCCTCCAAAAGTGGGCGAAAAAAAACTCTGGGCCATATTCAGGCCTTAGCTGTCTAGAAGTAAAAAAATTCCCACTCTACCCAGGTGTTGCGATAGCGCCATCAGCGCTTGGATTCAGCAGTCCCCATCTTGGTCAGAGGATACCTCACAACTTCAAAGACTACAAACTAGTTAGCTATTTAAAATAATAGATCAAAAGTGGATGCATACATCAGGTGCTGATTCATGAATACCATGACCGTGCTTGTGAAAAGAAAAAACAAAGATAACAAAACTTCATTAAAGAATGCATAAAGAATGTGAAGAAGAACTAACTTCAATCACTAGAGCTTGGTGCGAGTAAATACCGTCGTAAGTAATAAATCATTACTCAAAAGGTATACTGATCATATGCCTTATTTAAAAGATATGCTGATTATATGCATGCAAATCAGGACATATTCATAGTACACGAAAATAATAACAAATTATTCCCTCAATGTCCTAGTGATGCAAGTCCACTTCCAGCCACTAATGTGACTGCTGCTGTCGGTGGGCTGATCGTTGCTACCCATTGGCACTGGGAGATTGGCTCTGGGATGGGGAGTAATCATGCGACTCCTCCTGTTCCTCTGTCTCCTCCTCCTGTTCTCGTGCCTCCTCTGGAGCCTCTGCACGCACTGCTGTGCCCTCCTGGTCCCCTGGCGAGACGTCCTCTCTCTCCCCTCCGTCTCTTCCATCTGAAGGGTCACCATGATCGGAACGGGCATCATCTCTCTGTGCTGGTGCAGGGCCCACATGATCGTTTCCATGGCGATCTTCTCCTGTGGACAGTTCATCGCTGTCTCTGTCATCTGGCTCTGTTCTAGGCAATAGATTTCTAGGAACTCGAGTACAGTGGTTGAGGTGATACCAAGTAGTAGTGTCTTTGACTTGTATTGCTGTGGGTGTCACTCTTACCACCTTATGAGGACCACTTCGTCTTGGTTCGTTCCACCTTCTTCTGAATACTCTTATATATACCTGATCTCCTGTTCTTAATGGATTCACTGGTTCCTCCTCTGGCTCTGGAACACGCATCTACTCCTGTTATATATAGCAGTTATTTGCCTCATATATGCCCTTAATTCTATTTCCAACTGCATTCTATTTTCCAAAATGCAGATGAATTCGGGGTAGTCCCGGAGCACTCTCCAGACCGCAGCTGCCCATTCCTCAGACCTCCCCGTGAGCCGCTGGATCAGCACGGAGACCAAAGAGGATGGAAATGACAGTGGTGAACCCGTATTTTAAGATGAGGGAGGAGCAGGAGTAGTTCAAAGTTTAGCGAGCCCAAATAAATAAATAATTACTGTAACTATACAAGTACTATAAACTAAAAAAACTAAACTAAAAAAACTAAAATAAACTAAATAAATAGAAGGGAAAAAGAAAGAAAGAAGAAAAAGAAATGTAAAATGCAGAGAGCACGCCAGACAGGCTGCCATCCGTGACGGTGCCGGAAGAGGAGATCTGTAAATAAAGATCACCTTGCACCTTCCGAATTCCCCCCAGTAGTCTCCTTGTCTGTGTCCGATCCTCGCTTGGTAACGCTACAGTTCACTAGTGTTTCTTTCTGCCTCTGGATTTCATTGCTTTATATCAGACTAGCTAATTGCTGCTAATGACAAAGACTGGTACGTAAATTAGTCAACTAGTCTGCACAACCGGTAATGTGTGCATTTTCCAAACATATGTTGTCTGAATCCAGGTAACACAGAGGCATAACTCCTTTGGGACCTGAAAAAGAGGCAGACAGAGCCGTAATTTCATCAATTAGTCAAATGCAAAGGACAAAATTTACAGTTCAGAAACGAAGGACATCACTGAGTCTTTAAAATATTATAGATGGAAAAGCCAATGCAGTACAGGTCCTGGCCTTGCTTCCGGTAGCGCCGGTGATCCTTCTGCATCAGAGCCACCAGGAAGCTGCAGGCCAGTTCTTTATTGTCTGGATCATCATCCTCCTCCAGCAGGGTGATTTTATACTGAGGGTTTATCCAGAACGTGTCTGACACAGAGACATGGGATGGGTATGGTGGGTGTGTTTCTCTCAAGAAAGAAGAAAAATTCACATCATTGTGTTTACTGTGGTAACCAGGGTTGGCCTAACAACAAACAGACTATTAAAAGACTTACCAAATATATCCAGTAGGTCAGGCAGAAGCACATCTGATCCCATGCTGTGCTGCTGCAATAGAATCCAAGATTGTAGCCCTCTCACTGAAACAGGTACAGTTTTTATGAGTTTGAGTTGTTTTCAAAGATAATTTCAAATTCTTCTATTTTAGCTTATGCATCTGAACTCTTTTAGCTCAAACAGGCAACAGGGGTCCAAGAAAAACACAGCCCACAGTTAATTTTCCCTTCAGATGCAGGTTTGAATGTGGAACCTTACCAGTAAGCTACAGATTCCACAGTCAAATAATCACTAATGGACAAAGAATTTTAGGCAATAATAAACCTGCCTGCGCCACTGCAGCCAAGATGTTAAAAAAGTCTAAAATTATTGATCATTCTTTACTAGCCAACTCCACAGATTATTTCTAGACCAACCTTGAAATGATATGATGAATATCCAGAGACTTGTTCAAATTTGGCATATTTCAAACTTTGAACAATTAAAAAAAGTAAAAAAAAAAAAAACTCTTACAGAATTGCTGGACTGCATGAAAAGAAAAAAAATACTTTTTTCACAATTTAAACATAGCAGGCCAGAGAAATAGTTATTTGCATTTCATAGCACCAAATATAAACAAACTGGCACCAAACTTCGTGGACTACTATAAGATCAGATGACGTATGAGCACGTTAAATTTCATGAGACATGTTTAGAGGTCAATTTTTGCTCCAAAGCTATCAGGGTACTGTTGTTAACAATCAGTAGACGTCAGTAGAAAAAACCCAGTTCCTGGTGGTTTTCCCTCTGTTTAACCCCTGGGTTGTACTGCTTAAATAGTGTCATGTAAAGTCACAGCCACCAGAAGTGCAGCCAGCCTTCCAGCTGCCTTCAAACCTCTGCAGGGCCCACTGGCCAACACGATCACTGCTTAAAGTGTCCGGAGTCAGGTTACAGATCTCCTCTTCTGTGTACCGCTGTACATAGTCTGAATACGCCATCGTGAATGAGAGACAAACAGGAAGATAAAAAGAAAGAGAACCACAGGCCAAAACAGAGAAGAAACTCACACAGTTAATTTTTCTCTGTACTAGGAAAGAGGCAGTGTCTGAGAGCTCAGGCTCATCCAGTGAAATAACTCACCAGAACTCCCCAACATATGCTGCATGATGGAGTTTAGCTCTGTCTTCTGACTGCACATCATTCCATTCTTTATATCTGGAAAAGAGGATGTAAGGTCATTCACTTTTTTCATTACTCATTAACAAATTTCAGAACTGTAACAGAGATTGACCGAGAAACTCACTCATCACTCCAAGCACAGTTCCACTCCTTGTAACCCCAATGGTTCCTGAGGTGCACCAGCTGCACCAGAATTCCCCCCACTTTAACCTACAGCAGAGAGAACCATCACCCCCTAAAAACTCCTGGTCCGATGCTGGTAATTCCAGTGAAAACATCATCAGTACTGAATTATTTCATTGCTTCCCTTTAGTAAATATACAGTAAACATTCAGAAGGCTGATTAGTTAAAAAACAAATATACTAGTCACCTACCCTACTCGTAGAGATCTACTTTCTTGCAATTCCAACCTGTATCTAACCATCTTCTCCAGGATAGCAGTGATGTGTGTTAGCGTGGCTGGGCTGGCACTGTTACTCACCTTAATTGATCCTGGATAGTTGGTTGTTGTCCATTGTTTTTTTCTGGAAAGGGGAGTTGTGTTCTATTTGCAGTACCTCATTTTTAGAGGGTACTAAAAATGATTTAGAGGGTTTCACACATTTTTTTTTCTTGGGGGTTCACACTGCAATGCATTTTTTTCTGAGTGTTTCCATGTTGTTAAGTGACAACAGAAATGAAACGAACAAGCTGTGGTAGCTAGCTGTCATTATGATATCTTCAGGTAGAACATTCTGTCACTCTGCCATTTAGAAAATCTTGCAAGTGTGTTGCATGTCGTTTATGTCATAATTCAAGAAGTCATGCACTCTGTCACTAAAGGCCCAGCTTTCTTTTAATTGGAGAGGTAAAATGTGATAGGTGGGGAGCATCATGGGTCAGCTTTTCACTCTGAGTTTGAGAACCCAGACGTGGAGTGAAATACTAGCCGGGGGTGACAGGAGTAAAGTGCTCACCACTAACGGTGAAGCTCAGTGACTTCAAGCATGGTACTGTGACAGGATGCCACCTTTGCAATAAGACAGTACATGAGACCTGCTGGATATTCCACGGTCAACTGTAAGTGGTATTACCGGCAAGTGGAAGTGTTTAGGAACAACAGCAACTCAGTCACGAAGCGGAAGACCATGTCACAGAGTCGCCAACGCTCTGCTGATTTCACAACAAAAGAGTTTCAAACGTTCTCTGGCATTATTGTAAGCGCAAAATCTGTGCTATTTATTTGAATACAATGTCATTAAAGTCCTTGTTGGTGTAATGGTCAAGCATCCCAATGGCTACCCATGGCTGCCCAAAATAAGTTCTATCACTAACTCTTGCCTACAGAGTGACATCTGAGTTGGCACCCAGCGACCTTAATCCCATCATTCAGCCTTATGTTCCTACTCGCTTCCTCCGCTCCTCCAAGGAACATCGTCTGGCTCTGCCGTCCCTACACACAAGGTAAACCCAGTCCAGACTGGTCTCATTCTGGTTCCCCGCTGGTGGAACGAACTGCCTAGAACTCATCTGTTCAGAGAGCATCTCCTCTCCTGATGCACTTCTTGCAGTCCTCCTAAGATTTTAGCACTTAGAACTCTCCTCTGGTTCTCACACTGTCCTGAAACTTGAATGTTTACTCGCATTGTAAGTCGCTTTGGATAAAAGCATCTGCCAAATAAGTGTAACGTAATGTAATGCAGATGAAGTTTTTTTATAGTGTAAATAAAATCTAATTAGTCTCATTTAACAGGGTTTAGTGCAGTGAGGAGAGTGAAATGTTGAATAAAAATCACTGGCCTGTTGCAACATTTCAAAAGTGTAAAATTGTGATGCATATCGGGTATTGTTTAAATTTCCTTGAAGCATCATCATTGTATTGTGGCCATATCGCCCATCCCTACCCAATCCTCCATTTATGACAGCCTCCCTTCTCTATCCCTTCTCTAGCATGACAAGCTCTTCTCAGCAAAACAAACTGGATGACTCTTCTGTGTGCCCTCAAAAAAAACATTAGACAGGTGAATCTGACCTGAAAGTGGAAGATGCCAGCGTAGTCCTTCTCAAAGCTCAGTTCAGGATAAATTACTCGTGCCAGAATTTCTTTGTTCAGGGATAGAGAACCCATGACTGCCATTAGCCAACAGTCACCTGGGTAAAAATACATATGATTTCCTCTCATCCCCATTACCAGTAACCATTAGTACCTTAGCTTAGCTTCTTCCTTTTCTTTCCACCTTCAATACCACTGCAGAGATGCTATTTTGCCTCTGTTTGGCACTGCTAAACTTCATCTTTGAAATCACTGGAAAATGATAAAGAGTCAGCTGCTTGCACCACTTCCATAAAATTATTGCAGACTGTCATGTGTTGCAATATGTGAATGTAATACTGTAATATGTCCAAGGAAGAACCATTAGAACAGGAAAACCAGGCAAATGTTTGCCCCCCCCAAAAAAATATGAAAAAGGGGCCCCCAATGACCACTGATATCAGCAAATTTTTGCAACTACAAACTTGCTTAAACCTCCTATAAAGGCACAATATCGTGTAACACTGCTGCTTGAATGGAGTTCCAAGGTTTTTGACCAATGAAACTGGAGATATGTGTTTTGTCTGTCATTAATGAGAGGAGGCCTTGTATTATAGCTACGTGTCAGCTCAGTTTTCCAGTCTTTGGGGGGGTCCTTTGCCTGGGGCCCCCTCAGAGTCTAGGATCGCCACTGCATACAGTATGTCTGTACAAACTGTGACATACTTTTTCCAAGGAAGAAGTATGTACTAATCCTTGAGAACCCTTTTTTCATTTTAATACAATTATTGTTTATTTACTAAGTTTAATATAATGGAAAAAATGTGAAATTAAAAAAACAAAATGTGGCCTGTGCAAAAATTACGACTCGTTTTTACAAAACATGTAAGTTGACCAGGGTGTGTTTAAACTTTTGAACACAACTGTAAATCCTTCTGTGTGTCTCGAATGTTAGTGATCATGGCCCCACTGACGATGAACAGCACGGACAGACCTTCCTCAATTAACTTTTGAAAGACATAGCTTCCTATAGGTAAGGTCAAGAAGCTGTTTATTTGTCGGCATTCATGTCAAAATATGATATGTCATACCTCCAGTGCTTATGCTTGTAAGGAGCACACAAGTTAACAAACCACACATCATGTTTATTCTACAGCTGTCTTGTTCACATACTTCTACTGTTCAGGTCCTGAAATATCAGAAAGGAGGTAACCACTGAAGGTACCCTAGGATAAAGTTGCCTCAAGTAGCCTGACATCAGCAGCGCTTACTCTGGGTCTTTTCCATTCCACTCCTTTGGTTTTCACCGAGTTCTGTCCAAGTGTACTATAACCGAGGCGGCTTGGAAAGTGGGGTCACAGAACAGCTGCCCAGAGCTCAGACACTTTCTCCTCAGTGCCTCAAAGTTCGGTACTTGATGGCTTTCTCACTTCTTGGCTAAAGTAGAGGCTGCTCCAGGCATTCTTTTTGTGTGGTTACAGCAAAAACACAGGGTGGAGTTTCCATCTTCCAGAAGCGAGTTAAGTACCTTTGGTTCTTCCCTCTCTAGGACTCTAGGCAGAGTTTATACGATGGATGAGTCTGTCTTCAAAAATAAAAAGCTGTTTTCTTTTGTAATGAAGTCCTGCAGCAACACACAGCTGGATGTGTAGTTAAATCTGACTGATTCAGCAGAAGTGAGAAATAAATATAACAAATGAAGACATATTAAGATCAGTAACCAGCACAATCTGAGCTTTAACATGAATATAGACACTGTGCTATTTGGCAAGCGGCTGGTCACTTTTCTCCTGTTTGTTTGAGCTATGACTCCTTATTAATGATTTTTAAGGTGTGTATTATCTAGTTAATAGCCACATAATGCTTAATAAATGTTTCTAAGGGCAGTATTATTTTAAAGTGGTGCCCTAAGAAATAGTCTGGTTATAAACTTAGTCCATGACCAGGCTGCATCCATCTTCATACCTTTTAGTTCAGTGAATCTCGATTCAGGTCACTTTCAGTATTTCCAAGACCACTCTTACTGTGTCTTGTGAGCTTTGCTCTCTTTCTTTAAAGCTTAAAGTCTCCTTTTGTTACAGTATTTGATAGTTTTACAGACAGCTTTAGTATGTGGTCACCTTGTCTTTTAGCCCACATCTCTAAAAATACGACCAGAGACATTCAAAACAATGTTCTATCAACTGATTCAGCTGATTTTGCCCAGACAGACAGTACTGACAGAATTGTCTTTGATCATGTATTTGTTAAAATTAAATAACTATAATGACGTGGGAACTCGATTAAGAATAATTGTCCCATGGGCTTGGTTTTATCTCAGGGGTGTGAATTTGGAGATGTGCACTTACAGGATTCTTAGGTTTTCTTTGGAACTGGCTGACAGCTTATTGGCATCAAGTGATGTTGATGTGGTTTGCGGCAGTGTTATTAAATCCTGCGTCTGGCAGCCTATGGTTTTAACTCCACCTTCCCCGGCACCACCTGCTCCAGCTCTATGAAAGGCTGGATTATTTTTGTCTTTTTCATGTAGGACACGAGGAAGGAGGACACAGAATCAGGAGTACTGGAAGAACACAAATAGCTTTAATCTGGAATAAAGGGTAAACAGTTCTTTGACAACACAAGCACGTAGGGAACTTAACAGAAGACAATCCTTTCACTTAAGCGTAAACAGTTCTTGAAAACACAAGCATGTAGGAATGTAAACAGAGGACAGTCCTTTCACTCAAGCTCTGAAGGTCTCTCACTAGCTCCGGACTTGGGACAGAGGGTAACGCTCAGTCTAGGATGCGAAGATGTTGCTCCGTAGTAAGAGCGAAACCGATGCATTTTACTCCTAACCAGGAGTCTTGAAGAAAGCACGACGGCTGTGGCTTCACGTCGTGCAACAGCCACGATGAGTCAGACCAGCCCGAGGTCTATCCGTCTCGCTGATCAGCGCTAGAAGAACAAAGGGAAGAGAGAGAGCACAATCAAAGTCCACTGGTCAAGACCTGCAAGGGAAAGAGGTCAGCACGAGAGCGAGAGCAAGATCCAAAAGGAGATTCCCAACAGAGCAGACGGCCGGCACAGATGAGGGTGTGTATGAGGGAGTATGATGGTTCTATGAGGGAGATCGCACACCAGACTGCTGGAAATGGCTGGTACAAATACTGAGGAGACAAACACACAGACCAATGAGAATACAGATTTAATCTAACTAAACAGGGAGTTAACTCAAACTAATCAACACAAAAGGAGAGACAGCTGAACTAAATGAGCGGGAGTGTAGCAACGCAATCAGAGCTGAGCATGGAGGCTCACTCTGTGCAGGTGGGTTGCTAGGCGCCGCGCGCAAACATAAACAAACCAGCACGAGGAGGAGGGGGTGTGACGGGACACTTCCCTCTCAGTAGACTGGTGAGCGGGAACGTCGGAGGTGGCACGGACGTGACAGTCTTCTTGCAAACTGCACTTAATGTCATTACAAAAGACATGTTGAAGGTGAACAGTTTCCTAAAATTCTCTGGGACACTCGGATGGAAAAAGCTACAGCACCTATCAACTTGTTTCTACAAGTTTGTTTTCTTGATTTAACTCTTTCAACATATTTTACTTTATAAAAGAATTTAATTATAAAGATGAAGATTACCCATAGCCCCAAATTGTCACTACATATTTGGGCAACCATTATCTTGACTTCAACATGGAAACTGGATGAATGCATTTCAGTGAAATTCCAAATGGAGTGTATCTGTATGGAATGTATTTTTGAAAAGGATGTATTTAGTACAAAATGACTGGAAACTCTTTCTAGAGTAAAGAAAAAAAGATTATCACAGAATTTAGTGATTCCATGCCTAAACAAGAAAAAACATAAAAAAGCAGGCAAAATTTCTTATTGTGGGATTAGCTGAATCTGTTTGTTGGAAGAGCAGTTGCTATTACTATTCAGACCATTAGAAGTTATAACACTAACAAAAATGTGTATACTGTATACAAAAGCATAAACAAAACTGTGTTTACAGAATTGATTGAATTAATCTTAAAATATACATTTAAATGCAAGATTTCGTATTCTCAGATTACTGATAAGGAAGGTAAAGAGAGAAGCCATCAGTCAGTTCATAAGAGTTGCAGGAAAATACCTAAAAGTAAGATGACAAAGTAAAAGTAAAAAAATGATGATAGGATATCAGTCAAAGGCCAAATGAATATCATATCTTATTAATCTAGGGGCAATTTGATTCTACAATCTAGTATGAGTAAGAACTTTCTGAATTTTGCACACACTGTAATCTAGACAAAATTATAGTCTATTGTAATTATAGACAAAATCTACTGAAAAGCATGAATCCACTGGAAAAAGTCTGATTTCACATGTCTTGCTGTTCAGCTTGCAGAAAATCCATGCTGTAAAAAAGCGTTTGAGCTGCCTGTCTGAACAAGGTCTAAGTTTCTCTAGATTGGAGCATTTCACAACAAAATTGGAGGAATTCCTCTTTAAGGTTGCATTTAAGACAGACTTGACTATTGAGCAGGTAATGTTGATTTAATCAGTAATTGGTCAGTGGTTATTATGGCATGGTTACCATAGCAATGCCATGGTCACACAAGAAACAGAGTGACTGGCCAATTTACAGTGTGTGTGTCACTCTGAGACTACGGTCAAAAATAGGAAAGCAAGCATCTGGCAGTTTACACAAATAATAGCAAAACTTTTTACAGTTTTTGCACACACTGAGATTTTCTACATTTGCATGTTACTCAATATTTACAAAATTACACTTTGCTAACAAATGTCAGGATGAAAGAGGATAGCCCAGGGGTCGACAACCTTTAACACTCAAAGAGCCATTTGGACCCAGGTTTGTCATGGCGGGCATGCACAGAACGAACAGACTGCAGGAAACCTTTTCAAGATTCTCACAAGTTCTTTAATGAAACAAAGGAATCACTTGAGCTCAGCGAGCTCGCAAAACATAAGACCATGAAC
>JBBPCZ010055295.1:1533-12668 GCA_037974445.1 Brycinus macrolepidotus | reverse complement strand
AGCTGTTATAGCTGCAAAGGGGGGACCAATTCCATATTAAAGTCTATGTATTTGAATACAATGTCATTAAAGTCCCTTTTGGTGTAATGGTCATGCGTCCCAATACTTTTGTCCATATAGTGTATTTATACTTGATTTACTGCATCAACAGGTTTGAGTCTGTGTCTGCTGTAGAAAAATTACATAAACTTGGAAAAGTTTGATGTTTTTTCTTTGTGCACCACAATAATTTTTCATCAAATTTAAATATATATATAATATATTATTTATATAATACAATATTTCCTCTTCTCCTTACAAACAAATATGGTATTAACTGAATGTTTATAGACTTTTCATTAATTTCATGTTTCAGATTTGTGTGAGAACTACAATTTACTACTTTTTACTCACTTATCAAAGGCATGCTTTTAATTCATGAAATGCTCATTAATTCACCCACAGAACGTTCCATTGTCCCAAGACAATATGGGGAGAACAGAAACTAGCATAAGGTAAAATTCAGGGCAACTGACTAAAGTGAAAGCATGCGTGAGTGCTACTGTACTCAATGCTTTTATGACTCATTTAGCATGGCTTTCATGTACACTATAGCTGCATGAGCTTCGAGTATTTTGTGAGTTTTCAATAAGGTCTTATAATATAAGAGAGCTTCATATATGAATGAACCTGACAGGCCTGATTAGATGCTATTTGTTTTCTGGTTTGCAAGGGAAATGTGTGGTTTGGAAGTTTCAGTAAATGGATACTGCTTCACATGCTGGCAAGGTTATTAAATCATTACATCAGTGCTTAGTTTCAGTGTATCCAGAGTTCATAGCTGAGATTTATCTACAGTTGCTGTAATTCTTTCAAGAATGGTGAGAAAGCATGTGCACAAAGGTGTGCTGTGAATTTCAGAAGACTGTGGTACTCCTTCTTTGGAACAATAAGTTATGAACAAATGCACAGATCAGTCATAACATTAAAACCACCTGTCTAGTATTGTGTAGGACCCCTCATGCCATCAAAACAGTTCTGTACTGTTGATTCATGGATTCCACAGGACCTCTGAAGGTATGCTGTGGTATCTGGCACCAAGACGTTAGCAGCAGATCCTCTAAATTCGGTAAGGTGGGAGATGGGCTTAGACTAGTTTCTCCAGCAACTCCCACAGATCTTTGACTGGATTGGTATCTGGGAACTTTAAATGCCAAATCAAGACCTTCAAGTCTTCAGACCATTCCTGCTACGACGGGGCATATTTGGTCGGCAATAATGTTTAAGTAAGTGGTTTGTGTCAAAGTAACATCTGCATGAATGCCAGGACCCAAGGTTTCCCAGCAGAACATTGTACAGAGCATCACACTGCACAGAGCATCATAGCAGGCCATTTTTTCATTGACCACTAGCCCATTTTTCCTTCTTCCGATACATCAGCTTTAATAAGTGACTGTTCATTTGCTACCTAATATATCCCACCCCTTGACAGGTGCCACTGTAACAAGATAATCAATGTTTACACTTCATCTGTCAGTGAGTTTATTGTTATGGCTGATCAGTGTATGAAAAGTCTCATTTCAAAATGCATTAAACACCACCTTCACGAATTTTTCTTTTTTTTCCATGATATATGTTGCTGGGAGTGGCCTTTGCCCATATAAGGAATGTACAGTGTATTAACCTTAATATGACCCTTATTAGATAAATAAAAAATATTACATTATGCTAACTATAATTCTCTTCAAACCTTTTTTTATCTGATTTTTAAAAATATTTTACAGCATTTTGGAATGAAACTCTTCATATTGTAGAGAAATGTGTTCAGTGTGTTTTACGTTTACATTTCATGCTGCAGATCCCCTAATTTGGAATGACTTGGGAGCAGTAGCACATCTACTTGCAGTGCAGGTGGGGTAATCACACTGGAGTCCAACGTTATTGGACCCCTTATATCAGTACTAATGCAGTTTTACACCCATGACTAGGTAGCTACTATAGACACAATAATCTAAAATGTATTTCAACCATTACACATTATAGCACATAGAAACACAAGAACAGTAAACAAGGTAAGTACCTTAAGTGTGTGTTCCTTTCCAATTCATTGTAGGTATTGAGTCATTAATTTTTTTTTCGCACTGGGTCCCATACAATACTACTTATACCACTGACTGGTAGGTAAACATTAGAACTCTAGGCCAAAGACTTCCAATAGTGTAACAGCTGCGCACCTGACTGGATGGGGAACCATGCATTCTGTCCTCCATGTATGTGTATGTAGGCCCAAACATAAGAACCAAGAACAAAAATCAAGGAGACATTATCTCTTCAATCCCTTTTCATGCAGAGTTTGAGGAGCCTACACACACAGAAGCACATAAAATTTCTGTCTGTCTGCCAGGACTTCCGCCAGTTTTGCAAACAATGGCCTAGTCAGACACCCCTCCCCAGCCCTGCTACTCCCTGCTGCTCTGCAAAAAAACACCAAACAACCTACCCTTTCGCATCCTCTTTACACTTGAACACACAGACATAGTAATTATCTCTCTCTCTCTCTTTCTCTCCAATGAAAAAGTCATTGTGACATTGAGAAGTTTACCTGAAATAAAAAGGCTAAACTGAAGGAAAACAATATTATTAACTTTCCCCTTCAATAGATGCAGAAGGAGAAAGAACACAAAAGCACAATGGCTATATAGAGCACAGTGAAACAGAGTGTGAGTACCTTTCAGAATATTGATCTCCTGCTGGATGGACCTGCAAGTGTCCATGGTTGAACGTGAAGGCGAAGTTCTTCAGTAAGTGTCCTTGCAGGCTACACTACTTCTTACTCTCTCTCTCTGTCTCTTCCTCACACTGTCCTTGTATCAGTGAATCAGTCAGTTTCGCACCTGCTGCAAGATGCTCTCTGTCTGCTCTCAGTCTCTTGTCCCCCTTTTTATTGCTTTCTTGTGTTCTTCAGTGGATCATTAGCCGGCTACTTACAGTATCTCTGGTTCAATCTGTTCCTATTGCTTCTCTTCCTCACATGCACACACACACAAGCTCACATTCCCACTTACATTCACTCAGTGTGCAGGAATCTGCTGTGCCATGCTCCTCCCTTCCTTCATCCTCAACTACACACAGATGACTCCCCCACACACAGCATCCTGCCTGACCCAATCACAGCCCTCACACTCACACTGCTCTGACGAATAAATTATAGGTCAAGCCAATGAGCAACAGGTTTCATTATAACATCCAGTGATTAAATCAGAGAGATATCTGTCCTCAAAGGAGAATGAGGCAGCAAACAATGACTAAGAGCCACTTTACTCTTCTATACACTAGGGTGGTCACTGTTGATTACAGACTATTTCATATGATGGATTAATATGATCAGAATCAGAAAACGGGACACGGAGCAGTTGTAAACATGCAGCTGCAGGCCTGCGCCTGCGTACTAAGATAAAGTTTACTTACAATTAATGCATCATTTTAAATATTTCAAAAATTAATTAAAGGAGGTTCTTAAACTATTAAAATATATACAAACATTACATGGCAAATAATGAATATAAATGAGCGTGTATGTCAGGATCTGGTTCTTACTGCAGTACTACAAATACACATTTTAAATATGTACTATCATCATGTAAAAGTCCAACTAGAAGATCCATTTTAAATAAGTAATCAGGTTTAACTAAGTAATTGTGACTCTTACTATACACAAATAAAGAATGCTAAAGCAATGATTATTAAATTTAGATGGTGTATTTCCCTGCCATTAGTGACATTATACTTGTTAATTGAAATTTCTTTCATCACAGTTTTTAAAAAAAGCATACTCTTGGCTATGTACCAAATTAAACACAAAGACAAAATGTAAAAAAAACCCAAAAAAAACAACCACCACCAAAAAAACCCATATGGTATAAATTCTGCTACACAACTTCCCATCATTTTAAGTGAACCAAAAGAAGACATCTCTAGATATTTCATTTCCTCTGAATGCTTCTTTAAAGATTCCCCTGGGTAGTTTTATTGATGCAGGCAAAGTCAGAAGCCCTCAGAGATACCAGACACACATTCTCAACATAGTTCACATCATCTCCACTAAACCCAGAGAAAGAACAACACTATTTACTACCAGCAGTAATACAAGCCAATATAAAATTCAAACAGTCTGAATTCTCTAAATCCTCATCATCTCTCTAAATAAATTAAATACATAGATAAATTAATAAGTAAATGCAAATGGAATGCAACTGTTTCAGCAACAGCATATGTGCATTATTCCTGCTGGAAAAGCATCCCAAGGGGGCTCTTTATGATGATGTTTGAGACACAGGCAAGAGTGCGTAAAACTGCACGAAGACAAAGGAGGTCTAAATTCTACAATAATCTAAAATGGAACATATTTTGATTTGTTTAACAAACTTTTTGGTCTCTATAACTCTCTATCATTTCATAGTTTTGGTGTTGATCATCAAATGTGGAATCTGTCAGGTCTAGTCAGGTCTTAGATATTATTTGCAAAGTCTTACATGTGTGCACCTCTAAGCCTCAACATCCGTGTTTTCTAAATACCATATTTCCTTTTTGTCTCTTTCTGCTTGTTGACATTTGCCTGTTGCTCAGTGTAAGTGTCTGGGCTAACCTGCCTGCGTCACCTCCGCTGTGTAGACTGACAAGAATTTCCGGATTACACCCAGTAAAGGCACAATGCATACCCATCCTACAGACTATGCCTTTATTCATTACTGTACCAAAGCACTGAGTATAATGCTTTATAATATTTGATTGCAATTTTGATTTTTAATAGATATATCAAATCATGTATTGGCAGATAAAAGATCAGCATCGCACAGGTGTTTGGATTTGATCAATATTTCAAATTGATATTTGACAATGTATTTATTGGACTCTAGAAGTGTAGAAGGCATAGGTGACACTGATTCACTAAAATGTTTCCATTTTATTATTTTTAAATTAATTTATAAAATAGGTGTGGATTCAACTTCTAGATCTCTAAATGTTTAAGTATCAGTATCAGGAGCTCCTGGAAAATACTGGACATTGGCATCGGCCCACAATTCCCACATGCCTACTGCTTTGTGTTATTGCACTGTGATAAAAGACACATATTACGTCTGTCTGGTAATAAATGAGAGGGGAAACTAGGGACAGACATCTGGCACAGGAGGAAGAGCCAGTCTCGCCTTTCTTTTCCGTTCAGGACAGATGAACCGGGCACGTGCCAGCACCAGCTGCCCGATTGAGGATGACCAGGTTTGCTTTTTTCTGTTTACAGACATTATGAACTACATATCCCAGACTTCATTGCCTAGGAATCTTAATCCTATCTTTCCGAATGTGCCACCAACTGTACATTCAGGGTCTCTGGCATTATCCCCTTTAACTCACTAAGATCTGACCTCAGAGCAGTTAAGACAAATGTATGTAGATGTGTGGCATAATGACATCGATCTGCATGTGAAAATGGAGCTTTTCCTATATCTATACAAAGTAAGCACAATATTGCTTTTATCGGTGAATGCAACAGGCTTCTGAGCGAGTACATCCAGACCACAATTCAGATTGCTTCGGGCTTACATCTTTTTTATTTTGTAAAAATGAAGGGAGTATGAAGTATACTTCTATGCATTTTTGCTTAAAAGGTCAGCTTGTTGCAATAAAAATATGGTTTTGTTAAAGTAAATTAAAGTAAAGTGGCCCCTTATAGTCACGCGTGAACAAACCACAGCACAGTACACAGTGTGAACAGTGTGAAATTCTTTCTCTGTATTTAACCCATTCACTAAGTGAAGCAGCGGACAGCCACCAACAGGGTGCCCAGGGAGCAGTGTGTGGGGACGGTACCTTGCTCAAATGTACCTCATTAGTGCCTCTGGCAGTCCTGGGATTCGAAACCAAGAGCTTCCATTCGCAGGGGCAATTCCATAACCACCAGGCCACCAGCTGCTCCAAAAACTGCTCAAAGGAGTATTTGAAACCGCAACCTTGCCTCTAGTGCAGAGAACTAACCAGAAGATCAAATGGCAGACCAAACGTTTAGACTATATTCATTTATACAAATAAATTTGAAATCATACTATTAAAGGAGGAAAGCAGATCCAAATGCAGAAACAGCAGCTTTTTGCCACACTAAGAGGTTAATGGTTGAAGGTACCAGAGACAACTGATTGACTGCATCATTCATCATCTTTTCCTCTTTCTAAACTTTGGACAGCCGTGCATCTACAACAGATGTTTGACCTCTAGGCTGGTCTCAAACTCTGCCCCTGTAACACAGCTACCTTTACCAGTAATAAATCAGTTTAATCTGTTTATGCTCGCACTGTACATTTCTATTGCATGTGTCACAACATGGCTAATATTTATTGTTCCTGCCACTGCAAAGCAATGAGTGACACCACATTCCAGCAGTGTCTCTGACCTCAGCACTACAGAAACGCTGCTTGAGCCAGAAGAAGGCTCTGGATAATATTAACATTGATGCTTCTAAGACATATATGGAAGTAAACCCTGTAATTTAAGCTCAAGTTTATTAAGGTAGGCTGCTGAAATGATCTCAACAAAAATAAATAAACAGGCCAGAGAAACAGAAGTTCCAGGCTTTGTAAAAGGTTGTACACCTAGGTTATTTTTTCACTCAGACAGAAAGAAATTTGTGCTATTCACAAGAAACTGCCAGTGACGTAGCATTTACACAGATGAAAGTATGAATGTACAGGGCGATTATACTGGAGAGCTCAAGTGAACTAGTGTGAGGCGTTCAGGGTTTATTTAAGATTTTTAAGAGTGGAAATGTCCATCAGTAAACTGTTTACTAGCCCCTAGTGCGTGTCCTCCTCACAGACTCATGACTTAACACCTCCTATAGAAATTCCTGAAAGTGCTCTCTGAAGACTGAGGTAACCCTATCACTCTCTATCTCTCTCTCTCTTTCCCCCAACCCCAAATGGCTGTGATTTAAAAAAATATCATGTTGATCATCCATTTCAATCAGGGGAGAACAGAGAAGGACAAGCTGGCATTTTTCTCCAAGTAATGTTCTGTTGTTGTATGTGTACACCAACCTTATAATCATAGCCTGAGTGATATGGACAATAGAAAAGTTTTTTTTTAATTGATTAGTTTTGCACTTTAGCTTGGAGAAATGATGGTCCATTCTTCCTTATGGAACTGCTTCAACTTCAACAGCTGATGCTGACAAGCTTTCTAGTATGAACTCTTTAGGTCTTACCACAACATTTCTATTGGATTAAGGTCTGTAATTTGACTCTAGAAAGCACATTTGTATGCGGAAATCACTGTTTATCAGACTATATTATCTGTTGTCCGAATTCTTCACTTAAAATGGGTATTGCTGCAAAATCTTTATATCGTTCTAGCCCAAGTTATCATGCTGTGGGGATGACACTGGCTGCTGCCTCACAAAGGAATCACTTTATATTTATTCTCACAGTCAGTGTAATAAATTCAGTTTAGGTTCTGTAGACCTGATCACAGAGCAGTGCAGTATGTGTGACAGGGAAGGGAGACCCCACCCATGCTCTCTGGCAGACACTGGATGTTAGCTGTGTCACGGACCAGAGCAATCCAACAGCCTCACACTGGACGTCCGGACAGCATTCCATTAGTCTGAGGTCACGCGCACCCATAAAGCTCTTGGGACAGTCATGCCAGCTTAGAGCAGAAGACACACACAGAGTCCAGTCTGTCGGCGCTCTCACTTTGCACAAGAACCAGCACAACACCACAGCTCAGTGAGGAGCTCTTTTGATCTTAAAAAAAAAAAAACCAATTCATATTAAAGGACCACAGTAACAAACCTCAGCCTTCAGATAGGCAGCAAGGGAAACATGAAGGCATGAATGAGGATCACAGACACACGGACACATAGACAGGCACACACAGACTCACACACACAGACTCACATGCACAGACTCACACGGACAGACACACACACGCCCAGACACACACACGCACAGACACACACACGCACAGACACACACACGCACAGACACACAGACTCTAAGCGCCATGCACATGTGTGATCCCTGGGTATTTTGCCAGGGATCACTTCTAATCACTCCTCATTGTTCAAAACCAATTGTTAGCACTGCAAATCACTCCAGCATTTGGCTGCACACCCTTTAAAAACACCTGACAGGGTGTCTATGCTTCCTTTTTTTTCAAAGATAAGTTTTTGCTTTACAGATTCTATTTAAAAAATATTTAAAAGCTTTTCAAAAGCAGCTCATATAGAGTAAGATATAATCACTTTTAATTCAAAGCAATCAGATTATTCGTTATTATACTTTCTGTTTCCATTGCTACTAAAAATAATATACATGTCCCATTCATGCTCACAACCACTCCCTGAGACACAAACACACAGACACACTCACACACAACACAAATGCACATGTCAGCATCACTGCATTCAAGAGCCAAAGAGTCCGGGCCAAGGACATGGAGAATCTTCCTGTGTAGGAATGCTGTCATGTGCATGTGTGTGTGTGCGTGTCTTGGAGGGGTGGGTGTCCTGTTTGATTCTCACACGCTTCCGTAGTTTTCCATAATCACAAAACCAAATACTTTTCCACCCACACATGGCGACAGGGCCATGGTCAGGGTTGGTGGGTGGAGTCATTGAGTGACTACAGGCAGATAGTGTCCTGCTTTGTCCACAATGGCTCTCTGCAGTGCTCAGTTCACTCTCAGCACAGGTCTCATCAGCAACATTAGAGGGTGCATAGAGTTTTGTTGTCATACAGACAGAAGTCCACTAGAGGCTGTTCTTACCTAGTTCATTGCAATATTTTTTGCCATTATGCCAAACTTTATCAATGTGACTCAAATCACTACTACCACTGTCAAAAAAACAAACAAACAAAAAAAACAAAACAAAAAGCACTGCTAATATGCCACGGAACATTTGCACAAATACAGCAAGATGTACATCTTCACATCATGCTGTGTTTTCCAGAATTTCATATGGTGGGAAGGAAACCTTTTAATTTTTGCTTAATAAAATTTTACACACTTTTTACACACACATTCTTTACACAGTCAGGGTGGTGTCCATTGAATCACTGCCAGCCAAGAAATCCATTTTGCATGCTTATCAGCCCAAAACAGACTAGGTCTATATTTAGGTTCATAGAAAGGTCACAGGAAAGTGGCCGTGTTCTAATGTCTTAGAGAAATGTTGATCAATCATTTTGAAAATATCAAAAATGACCCACAATAGTATCAGTATTCACATTATCGTATTGTACTTGATCCTTCCCATAGCATAAAAAGGTCCGTTTTTGCAGGTGAATTTCCACATATAAACTGAACTGAACTGGGGAGTGAATGGTAAATTTTGAAACTTAGTGTTTAAACTCTTTCATTTAAAAAACTGAACACCCATTTTGAAAATGATCCACAATAGTGTCAGTATCCACATTATACTATCTTACTTGATCCTTCACATAGCAGCATTATAGATGCAATTCTTAGTTATGTGCATTTGTAACAACATGAATACACTGAAGCAATCGATAGATGCTGACTCAGCAAGTAATACTTTCAGACTGGGTAACAAAGCCCTTAGGGGGTGTAAACCTGATCCAAGCATATGGCTAAAAGCAGAGGCCTTGCCAAAGCTGTCCCAGTGGGTATGAGTTTGTGGGAATGTCCCCTTGTTACCGTCCAGAACTATGCTGCAGATTTTGCTCTACAAGGTGAAAAATCCTTCAGTGACCATGGAAAAAATGTCCTTATGGCCTTCACTATTATCACTAGTGTGTCACTTGCAGTGTTTGTCTGAAACCTTTTGCATTTGACAGAAACTTCTTGCGTGATGAGATCACCTCTAAGTTCTTTCCTGGTATAGCACATCTAAGCGGCGTTATCTGTTACAGGAAGCACTAGCTCCCATCTCAGCCCTGCCATCAAATAAAACACATGAGTCCACTCTTCCCCTTCCAAACAATAGGTTTGGCTCTATACCACATTTTCTTTTGGTTACTTGTGGAAATGCCTCCCTTCCTTGGTGCGATGAGAACGCGTAATACGATTTTCAACATGAAATTTGGTAGCTAGCCTAAATGTATGACCTGACAATCATGGAATAAACTGTGACGTAAAACAAAGCTTAACAGAATAAAACAATAAAGCAGCCTCTAAGCTGCTTATTGTTCATAATAAACACTGCAAAGTACAATATGATAAAACACATCAAACTTTCAAAACTAATTTTGTCTCTAATTATGATCACAATAAACAGTTCTTCCCCTAAAACACTGCTTGTTAACAGATATTTAATTAACGCACATTTCAACAGAAATATGTGGTCATGCGTCTGTACAAGAAATATTTTATAATGGTTTCGACTCTAACTAGATGAACCAGATTTTAGAAACTGATGTATTCAAGTCAGTGTGATCTAACCGCTGTGAAGCACTGAAGAGTTTAAGCGAAACGAAAAATGAAAATACAAGAACATGACACATGGAAAAAAAAAACAAAAAAAAACAATGTAGCAGAAGAGTTAACCACAGATATGCTCTCAATAAAAAATCTGTGGCAAATTTGCTATGCTTGTAAACATTCATGTCCCTTAGGCCACAGGTTTGTGCTCTTACAGAGCTGTCATAAACTGTGACGTGAGGCTGACAGCCAGAGGATATGACATTTGAAATACACGGACAGAGAGGGGTGCACTGAGGGCAATGCATCAGCCACATTTTCCACTCCTGTTATGATGCATGTATCCGGGCAACTGTGTGAGTGGTCCATGGACAAGCTATCTGTGGTAAAAACTCTGGGATACAATAACTGGATCTAATTGCTTTCAACTCTGAATAATTACAGAGTTCAGACCAGAATGCTGATTCTCTTCTCCCTGATGACTTCACCCTTCGTGCTCTCTCTGCAAAGCCTGACCCATGTCATTGTAGCACTCGACTACAGAAATAAACACAGGTGATTCCACAGAAGGGTTTTTGCCAAATGACAAAAATTTAAGAACCTAATGCTTGAACATATTTCAATATTGAACATATTGATATATTAAAAACATCATGTTTTTAATATATCAAAAGGGAAGAGTACAAAGGCTTTTCTACCTTACAGACCACATGAGCCTCTTG
>JBBPCZ010055238.1:0-12670 GCA_037974445.1 Brycinus macrolepidotus | reverse complement strand
AACGAGTGCGCTGCTGGAACGAATTGCGTTTGGTATGCGGGGTACCACTGTATATATATATATATATATATATATATATACAGACATACATGGATATATATATATATATATATATATATATATAGAAATATAGATACGTGTTTGGGTGCATTAAAGCTAAAATGGTGACTTACTATATATGTAGCAACAAAACATAAAAAAATGAGGAGCCACCATAGACAACCAGTACCAGTATCAGATCACAACTAGCAGAACATGCTGTATAAGTTATCAGAGGAAAAAAACAACAATTCCAACCCAATTCTGTTACAAATCTAGCTTAAAATATTGCAAAACTTTACAAGAATAAATGATGTTAACGTAAGAATAACAACTCGCCAACCATTCAGCAGATCTTGTGTGTGGGAGTCACTGTAAAGCATAGTAGTTTTAGAGAAAAAATGTACTGAATCAGGATCGGTGTCAAGGTTTCCGTTTCAGTATTGGATGTAAAAGGAAAAGAGGTACCATGTCATAGCTACAGCAGGTTCTGTCTGGCTCGACACACACATACAAGCTTTGTTCGTGGTATTTTACCTCTCAAGTCATGCCTTCCTTTCATAGACCCCCCACCACCCCTCTTTCTCTCTGTCTTTTCGTTGACATCGGTATTCTGTGCCTATGGCTGATGAATAAGTGTCAGGTCAGTAATGGTTTCCGCAGTGTTGGAGTAGGACTCTGATGGCTGGGTAATTCACTGGCCTGGGACAGGGGATCAGCAGAGGGGGTGTGATGGATCACCGCTGAGAAAAGGAGGATGGGGGGGGGGGTGGAGGAGAGAGAGGAAGAGAGAAGAGAGAGACAGGATAGGAGAGAGAGGATAGAAAGAGAGAGAGAGAGGGAGAGGAAAGGTCTTATGTGGACTGCGTTTATCACAGGCAGGTTAATGGAACTCTTTAGAATTGATGACTCTACCTAACCTCCAGCCCCCTGCAGCCTCAGACCAAACCAAATGAACACAAATTAGTAGTTCTGCTGCCTGTATTGTACGTTTCTGATAATGCTTACAATCATAAGCAAAAAATGAACTCTAAAGTATAACAATGAAATGAATAATAAAAAAAATAAAACAAAAATACATTTCTTAAAACCTGCTTAAGATTCTGGGTTCCTTAAAGACTTCTGCAGCTGGGACTTAATGAGTTGTCATCTCATACAGATTGCACATGGATTCCCATATGCACCATTGATTATACTCATTTGTCATGCATTACCCATAGATCATCTATAGATTACCCATAGATTATCAACCAGTCCCCTATAAATCCTCTTTAAATCAATTACCATTACTCACAGATCCATCATACATTACACGTAGATGCCCTAAGATCCTTTATACATCCCCCATAGATCACTCATAGACCCTCCGTAGATCACCGTATAAGCACCAAAAGATTACCAGTAGATCCTTCATGAATAACTATACAGCCATTATTATAGATTAATTATAGTTCACTCACAGATTAACATTAGGTTCTCCATATATCACACATAGATTAACTATACATGCTCCATAGATTGCCCATAAATTAACTATAGTTTTGTCTTAGGTCCCCATATATTAACTACATATCATCTATAGATCCCCATAGATTAACTATGTATCTTCCAAAGATCCCCATGGATTAACTACAGATCTACCATAGATCCCTATAGACTAACTTTAGATCCTCCATAGATTATCTTTAGTTTACAGATAGATTAACCATAGATGACCTATACAGTTCCCACATATTCCCCATGGATTACTCATAAATTATTCATGCATATATTTTAAAGATCACTCACAGAGCCCCCATAGATTACCCATAGATTATCTATAAATGTCTCAGAAATCTCCCATAGATGTCTCCTTGTCCAGAAGATCCTGCAAATTACCACCTGTGTATGGATCAGTGGCTTTAGCTTGATACATTGTACTTATTGGTTCTTGGTACTATGCATGAGAAACTCTGCACCAAAAGTCTTTCAGAGTTTCTCATGCATATGAGCTTTCTGAAGCTCATATAGTGGCCGAAGCCTGTCTTGATTGCAACGAACTGTAAAATTAGTAATGCCAGCAAGATAAAGACAACTAATTAACTCAGTTTCATGCTGTGCTTAACCAACTTCACAGTGAAGTTAGTTCTGCTGAAATGGAGACAATTTCAGACAGGTAACGAGCCACAGTTATGTTTCAGCTGAATTAGTGGCTGAACAGAAAGACAAAAAGTATTTTTTTTTTGCATGCTTAGTCACTGACGGAAGCTCAAATTGCACTGACGGTGCTCAGAATAGCCCAACCATTTTTTTTTTGTTGTTAATCATGGGTGCCGTGCTGTGAAAATGTCTTCATTCAGATTTAACAGCATTTGTGTGATGCCATTTTCCCTCCTATTGCCTGCTGAGGGTAGTTGAAAGCTGAAAAGAGGAAAATCTTCGGCAGAACCCTCGTCACTCATTCTGATTCAATCATGCACACACTGTTCACGATCACACGCACACACACACACACACACACACACACACCCACACACACACACACACACATTGTTGCTTGTTGCCCAATGGGACTCAGGCCCTAGGGACTCTGAATATGTGTTGTAATGGGATTGGGCTCCGTTATTGGAGACCCTGTTTTATTAACCAGGTCTCAGCGTGTGAATGGTGCTGAAATTGAGCCGTATTTTTGCTGGGCAGGCTGTATATCACCCTCACAATTACACCACCGCAGTAAAACAGGTTTGATGGCTGAGGTTGTGATTAGGAAAAGAACGCTGGGATAGCCGGGGGTCTATGCTTAGGGTGCAGTTTCACCACCTCTCTGGACTTTGACCTTGTTGATCACCCAAGTGTTGCTGAGCAGTGTTGATAAAATTCAATATCTTTGATATTTTCCAAATTTATCAAATGATTTTTAAGTTAGGACTAATAGGAAATTCCACAGATTTTCAAAATTTAATTTCTGTCCGAAGTGCTTCTAAAAGCTACCTCACAGAAATACGAATGCATTGTCAGATACCTGATGATATCATTTTAGACTATACAGCTATTTTACTAATGTTAATTTAAAGACAAATATACATTTATATTTAAATATAAATATAAATATAAAACATATGGTGCACTGGTGGTTTTACATAGTAAATAAAAGGGTTATATTTGTGGTGTTGTCACTGAAACCCCTGATTCCAATTCTGAATCCTCTACAATGAACTATTTCACACCAAACCACTCTGAATGACTTGCATAGAATTCCACTATATGGTGAAAGAACATTTTACATTTTATTTCATCATATAGAATGCTAGCCCATATATTGTTTGTCTTCTGTCTACTGCTGATCCAGAGGTAGGTTTTGCAGCTCACAACAGTCTTTTCTTTGTCTCGTCAGAAATCTTATATTGATGTTAAACTGAGGTCAGTTATGTCTTCGGAGAAACAGGCTGGACAAAGAAAAGAGCTTATTTTGAATTTTCCTGTCCTCTGGGAAAGCCTAAAATTTATACAGCTTATAATTGTCTATTGTTAGGGATTTCAGTGAAGTAGATTAAGATAGATTGGCTAGAACCTGACTTTCCGACTTGTTGGAACGTGGTCAGCGGAACACTGTGACATCGCCCCCATCTTTGACCTCACACTTCCAAGGTAAATGGATCACACCATATGCAATGTTAACTGCAGCTGTATGAATTATTGGGGCTAGTAACCACCACTGTTTAGCTACTAGCTCCAATAATGCATAGGTATTTATTCAGAGTTTAAGGAGTTTAAGGAGCGTTTCACCTCCTACTAGAAAAAAAACAAGGAAACCCCCTCATTTTCAGAAGTCCAGATGGTGTTCTGAGCTCAGAGCATGATATCAGACCAACATGGCTGCTCAATAGTAATAAAACACCACTTCTCTACATGCTTTAGATCAAACATACAAACAGTTATTGGTCTGCAACACTGACTCGAGGGTACACTGTCTGAGAGGGTAATTTCCTCCAGTATCAGTATCGTTTTCTGATTGTACTGATTCTGATTCTGAAATGTGTCAAAGACTTTAAAGCTACCACTAATATCTCTAACATTCTGTTTACTACTAATAAAACCTGCGTCAAGGGAGGTGTCTGTTTTTTCTCCCTTTTTGCTTGAATACTTCAACTTCCCGTAAACAGCATAAGGAAACAAAAGATCAGCAACTCGCTCATTTTCTGTAAACCCTTAATCCACACTAGCGTCGCGGGTACCCAGAGCCTATCCCGGGGCCACAGGGTGCGAGGCAGGGACTCACCCTGGGCGGAGCGCTAGCCCACCGCAGGGCACATATACACACACCATTCGCTCACGCACTCACACCTATGGTCAGTTTAGAATCCCCAATTCACTTGACAAGCATGTCTTTGGACCGTGGAAGAAACCGGAGACCCTGGAAGAAACCCACGCCACCAGAAGGACAAGATCAGCAACTCTCTTCCTCAAATTAAATTTAAATTACGTGGTGGTTTGTATGATACGTTGTGCCCCAGATGTGAATTACATTAAATTAGCCTATACATCTTACTCTCGAGACAAGCTTAGCCTAGTGTAATGTTATCCTAGCTATAATCAATCTTTAAAAAATCTATTAACCATTCCTCTAGTTTTCTAACATAGATTAGAGCCATAACTAATTCTTAAGCATTATGAATGTGGACCTTTCGATGGACGACTTTCATTTCAGGGTATCACTTCAAATGGATCTGATTTACATTTCCATCAGATTGTAGTATTGGAACTCTGCCAGATTAACCTCTGGATGTCGCTGCGCTGGCTGGAGGTGAGCAGGTTAATTAAGAATGAATCTTTCGGCGAGGTGAGTCGGTTCAGCCCATTCTTTCAAAAGATTTGTTCAGAAAGAACCAATCGTTTGCGGGCGACACATCACGGCTGCCGGCTCTGCCATGCGTTCACAGACGTGTCCCGCGGGAGTCTGCGTGTGTGTCCTGCATGTTAACACGTTCACGCCACCAATCGCGATTTCACGCTGAGATTTCGGCCTCCAGCTCCATCTCCGTGATTCCCCCCCCCTCCAAACCAAAACGGCCCGTAATGAGATTTCACTTTAATCCCAGCCACAATATCAGCAGATTACGCTGTTTCTGTGCCTCAGCGGCTCAGGAGAAAGCGCATTAGTCCTAATCTAAGTGTAATTGAGCTCTAATTCAATATTCAGCTCAGATGAATGTATACATTCTTTCTGGATCTCTTTTATTCTTCTGTCTCTTTTTCCCTCTCATTTTCTGCTGTCTGTCTCTTTCTGTCTCTTTCTCTCGGTCTGTGTGTGCTACACACAAAATCTGATGGCTGGAGGTGTGTGTGTGTGTGTGTGCGCGCGTGCGCATGTGTGTGGAGTAGAGAGGGAGTGCCAGGCAGCACGAGACGAGAACAAAGGAAGGAGCGACACGTTCATGCTTCAGAGCCGGTGGAAAGAGGGAAGAACAGCGTGTTTTACTCTAAGCTTAATACATACATAATGATGAATACATTATACTATATCATATAACACTCCCTAATGAACTGAAGTCAAGTGAATAGAATATGCAGGCAGCATTTATTTTACGATTACTGTAGAATGGAGGAGCATAAAGTCTTTCCGACGCACACATTTGATATTCCTTCAGTCATACTTTCCCTTGTGTAAACTGAAATGACGATGATGATATGATGATGACGATGATTGTTATTATTAGTTCAGTTGCTTTAAAGGAGCATTAAAGCAGTTACAAACTATAATAAAATAGCTTTACTCACACTGAACCAGTTTCCTAGGCCCAGATTAAGCCCACACTAAAAAGAATTTTGTTTGGTGATTCTTTATCAGCACTGAATTAGGCTTAATCCATGTCTAGACGACCAGCCTCAAGTCTCTATTCAAAACTGCAGTGGTAGAAAACCTTGTGTGCACTGCTGTAAAATTAGAATTTCTGTAATTCTCACAGATTTTCTTTCTTTATTTTATCTCCAAAATCCGAAATGCGCTCTTGTCACTTTGTTGAGGGGGAATCTGTGGTTTAGAGATTTGTTTTGCTCTGATGAGCGTTTTTGAGACAAAATCCTATCCGCTTGTTACCGTGACAACCAGGAAGCCAGGGTCACCATCACCGCGACAACCCCGTTGTTAAAGGCAGGAAGGTGTGGATGCAGCTGAACAAGGGATTTATCTTTTTGCAGAACACACACAGGAGAGACATAATATTATGTTCTTATCTGCTGCAGTTCATGGACTGTCACAGTACCCGTCAAAAGTTTTAACACATCTTTACCCGCTATGAAGAGGGTAATGATGTCAGTACAGTATTGAAAATCTGTGTGTGAAACAGGGTATGGAAATGTAGAACTGTATCACTGATACTCCTCTCACTCTACTTCGAACATATGTCATTTTCCGTCTTTTGTGGAAATCACTGTCACTGATTAAAAGTAGACGTCTGGTGGGTAACATAAAGTGAGTGGAGGAGGGGACAGGGCTGATGTCATGGACAGGCCCATTCCCAAGCTTTTATCTGCAGATCTTATAGATTCTAGGTGTTGTTATTTTGGGGCGTTTATTTTGTTAAAGGGCAGTGCAGCAGGCGAATATTTATCTAAACCACTCTTTGGAGTATTACAGTTATAGCTCTATAGAACTACTAACTCTCATCATATGCATGCAATTTGATTCATAATTCTAAAAGCAGGTCAGTCCGTGTGATATCACAGAGAAGTGCCTAGTTCCAATTTTCTTCGCAAGCTAGTCACGTGTAATTAAACACACTAGCTAGGACTCCCCCAGTCACACAATACCAACCTACGAAGGTTAGCTTAACATGCGCTCCCTCTGATGCCACTGAATCTTTTCAAACTGCCGCTAATACAGTGCAGCTAATACAATACAACAGTCATTGCACAGCTCAACACACTTTGAGAACACAAACTGCCAATTCTTTTACATCCTCTAACAGACATCTGTGTTGATTAGCATTACGCAGAGTGATGGGGGAGAGGGAGGGCCATCCTACTTACCCAGAGAGAGCAAAGCCAATTGTGCTGTCTTGGATTCCCAGCCACGGATGACTGTGGCATCACTAGGGATCAAACCTCGTCTTAGACAGTTGAGCCAAAATTTTTCAAATTGTAATTTCTGTTAATTAAATTATTCTTTTAGCAACTAGGCATTCTGATTAAAGAACCACTAATAACAATAATACACTTTTAAAAGCATGTCTGAGCTTTTGTTGGCTTCTTAGAACTACTCATTTGGGGAGATTTCAAAAAAAAATTCAAGAGAATTTTGTCTTGGGATTAAATTCATGCATCAGCTTCAACTATTCTACAATTTATATTTGTCTTCACCATGAACATTTGTCATTTAAACAAGGTTATTCAAAGCACATTCAGTCAGGTGGACTGAAAATTTTAACTAGAACTTTATCTAAAATTCAGGTGAAGACCACTTAAGGAGCTCAACACCATGATTTTATGCAACATAACATACAATCTTGAGTGTTTTATTGCTTTTATATTACAGAAAAAAAAGAAAAAAAAAGCCTTGTTTCAGTGGGCTAGCGATTGTTGTTACTTAGCAATCACTGGATTTTATAATGATAAAGGTTTTTTCTAAAGATAAAACATGGATAGAACATTTTTCACCCAATTAGACTGTGTGGTCGGTGCTAACTGTAGTATTGGATGACTATTTCTGTCCTACTTTTTCAATTTGATCTCTCCCCTCCATCCATATCTCTGAGGCTTCCTGTAGTGTTCACTTGTGGTCAGTGGGCCAGGTGTGTATGATTTTTGAGGACTTGTGCTGTAATTGGCACAGTGGGGACAGATGGGGAAAGTACAGTGGCGGCACACTCCAATTAAACTTCTCAACATGTCCCAATTTCTCTGAGTTCAAATCCTTAACTTCTGAACTATACCTTCTCTGACATCATAACATTCCTCGTAACCTTTGCGTACTTCTGTGGTATCATTAAAGTTGCAACAATTTTATAGTTGTGATTTGTTGACGGCAGGGTTGGTTTGTTGACGGGGCTATAGTTTTGATTTGGCAACGGGGAGGGAAGAGTAGTTAAAATTGCAAGACTAGAATAGGGGTGCACAGTCTGGTTTTCCTGCTCACACTTGGTTCAACTTATTTCTTAATTTCAAGGTTTAGTGGATGTGTAGAAAAACTACCAAGCTGTGCGGGACGCCACCCCTTAAGGACCGAAGATGTGCAGTTGAGCATTAGCGGATTGATAGTGGTTCACTCTGTGACTTATGGCTATGAAAAATGATATCATTATTATAAGGTGGCTGTAGTTTTTTCTCTCTTTCCTCCTGGTTCCAGGTAAAGGTAAAGTGTTTTTGTTGTGTATTTTATGGCACTGGTCCCAAACATATTGAATCAATGCTCAAATCTTGCAAAAAGCATCAAAGGAACATGCAGTTTGAAAACTCAGAAAATGGTTGCACTGTTGTACTGAAGAGTTTGACATTATAATGTTTACAATTGATTTACTTGGCTGTGTAGTTTTGTTTCCAGTTACTTGCTACCATGTATATTCATGTTTTATGTCCCTTTCACAACTTATCAGCCAAAACGATCTCTAATCGGCCAAACATCTCCATCTTAGAAGTCACCGACATCTGTTTTTTGCCTGTCGGAATCACATTATCTGCCCAGCAGACTCACATTAAGAATTTTCCTTACATAAATGGAGCCTAGACTGTATACATACATACATCTTAGTATACATTATGCTATCCTTTTTAGTAGCTATTCTAATGTACTTTAGTCCATTTGATACATAACTGTTTGTCATTTTGTCATACAGTGTCAGAAACCACATAAGCAAGTATACTTAACTTGACGTGGTTTGAGAAAAGTGTGTTATTTAGCACAGTTAGTACAAAGCTATAAATATGTAATTACTTGAAAACCACATTAGGCTTGTAGTTTGTGGTGGGAATGTGTTGGGGGGTGTTTGTATTAGATTTATTGATAAGTAAGCATCATATTTGGGGTGCTGAAGCATCAACTGGTTTAATGTGGGCATGAAATCATTATGCCAACCAAAAGGGGGGGGGGGGTGTAACAATTTTGTCACTGGGGGACGTAATAATTTTGTCAACAGGGGAGGACAGAGTGGGGACATAACAATTTTGCCACTAGGGGCTGGGAGATGTTCAATTTAGGTTTTACCATCACTAAACATGTACCAGCACCCCTGCTTCCTACATTTATGTGAATGTATATCAGTATCTAGACAAGAATATTTACTTAAAAGTGCATAATTCTAAACTGTGCTTTTTTTCCCTTGATGAGTGTTGCAGTACTGATTTAGCATAAAGTTAGACTCCGCTGGGCTCGGCAGACCGAAGCTCAGACATCATTATGACATTACATAAAAACGTGTTTTCAGTATTTAAGGTTTGATATATGTCAGGTCCCGGGTCAGCGGCCGATAGAGGCCGCTCCTTCAGTTGTGTGTTGGGAGTCTTATGTTAAAGTCACGTTCTGGGGTTTTGATTCACGTTCATAGTCACAGCTGTTGGGTGTTTTTAGTTACATGATTCTGTATTTTGATTTGTTCTGGGTTTAGTTCTGTTTGGTAATTAAACATCCTTTGTTCTGTGGTACCGGTGTCGGTCCACCGTCGCACTAGCCCTTAACTTAGTACAACTTTCTGTTGGAGATCCGGTGTTGTCTATAATCGGAGTATAGGGCCTTGTGCCTTTTTGTTTTTGCCCTTTGTCAATAAAAAGTATCGATGAACATGGAAGTCTGCATCTGCGCCTCCTTCTCTTGGCAACGCGACGTGACAATATATTCATTTTCTGTTTATGTTTTTCAAAACTGATGTTTACTGGTTGTGTTTTTTTCACTGTTAGTATTTGTGTTAGCAGTAGTTCTCTTTAACAATAATAACCCTGCACTATATTGTGTAGCTGTATTAGACTGCCAAGCGTAAAAATCCTATCAGGGTACAATTCAGGGACAAGTGACATGAAACAAACAGGTATAAACAGGGTCATTGTGTTTGTTTTTTTGGCTCTCAGCAGTTGTACCGTCAGTGTGTGTTCTGTGGTCAATTATCAAATGAAAGGTTTCTTTTAGAGTTTTTCTCCCTGAGGAAATCATGACTTGTACTGTGGCAAAGCACTTACATCTGCTTAAATTAAACCTGCACTGCATCGCCCAGGCCAGTAAATCATACTTTACTGACCATATAAAATCTTTTATTGACTACATAAAAACTGACCATACTTTATTAACAGGAAATAATATCTATAATATCTGTCTAGTATTCCTTGTGTTTTGTTGGTAGTGTATTGTTTTTGGGTGTGCAGGAGTGTTTCACACCATTGACAAGAACTCACTCTCTACAGCGAACACACCTCTACACATTTTAATGAACAGTTACTGTATTTTTTGGTAAACGTAAAATATTTTTTATTTTTTCAGTTTAACGTCGTGTTCAAACTGTTGTATTCAAGCTTTATATATCATTGCTTTGGGCTGCTTTGCATCTTCAAAAGGGTATGTTTTAAAAAGAAGAAAAACATATCCTTCACATTTTAATGTAAATAAATATAGCAAGATTTTTTTTCCCCCCCAAGTCATTTTGGAGCATTTCTTTCGGTCTATTCATGGTGGAATTCTCACACAGTGTAAAAAGTCAGCTAGAATTTTCAGATTCTAAAAAACAGTGACACTATACATGTTTGAATATGATGTCATTTGCTGGCAAAAACAAAAACGTCCAAATCTCCAAAAAAAGTAACTTTTAGAAAAAAAACTATAAAAAATAAATAAAACCGGAGATAGTAATAAACTTTACTTATATAGCACCTTTCATATTTTTTAAAATACAGCACAAAGTACTTTAAAGTGTGTATAAAAACAACAGAGCAAGTAAATAAAATCAGCGGAAAGTAAAAAAAAAAAAACAATAAAATCAATGGAAGTAAACAAATAAAAACAATGACGAAGAAAACAACAAAGAAATATTAAAAAATTAAAAATGCAAATGGTAAAAGAACACTTGTTTTAAATAATGTAGAACGCAGTCGGCATACTCTAAAGTGAGAAAAACAGATTTAATTACTCGAGAAGTTCACCACCTGTGTGGTGTAAATCAGTCCGTGGGATAACAGTGCCATTTAACTTCTATCAGAACTGATGAAACCCAGCATAACAGTAATACTCCTGTCTTTTCCAGTACACTGAGTGAGGAGAATTGCCTTTTACTGGATGAATGTAAAACTAAGTAAAACAACAAACCTCTAAGGTATAAAACCATTATTGGGAAAACACTGTTTCTTTAACTTCCAAGAGAATCGGTGGAACACTAGGATACCCAGTGCACTCTTCCAGCTTTGAGCAAGTGGGGAAGATCATCAAGTTGTGCTTCAGAATAAAGCAAAACCTCTGAGATATTAATCAGTCTTGGGGGTAGCAAAATATTTTTTAAGGTTTTGTTCCAACAGTAGTGATACTGACCAAGGTTTAAAGTAATTGAGATGGACAGATATTAAGCCTAGTCCTGGCCTAGTTCCACGCGGCCTTCTGAACGGAGACTTAATCTACTTCATCACTGATTGGGAAAACTTCCCTAAGATGTATATTAACTTCCTGTGAACATTTTCTTTTAACAGCATTCCTGATACATTGATAAAGCACCTGTTGAATGGTGAGCGTCATTTTATTCAGCAAACCCACCAGCAGCAACGCACTTTTGCTCGGCATGAATATCTCAATATTGAGTGAACAGATGGAGCGGCTAATAGACTTCCGCAGTGTAAAGTGATAGATCTGCATGCACCGTCTTTGCTTTTGTCAGTTGGAGAGAGATGCTTGTGAGTCATTCGAAAATGCTCCTCTAACCAACCGAATGCATTAAGCTTAATGCAGGCGGTGTGGAAACAGCACACACACAGGCTGCATTAGTTTTAGTGTTAGCATCGCAACCCTTTCGCTTTCTCTGATCACAGAAAGCTGAATATGAACACTGAACTCTTGGCAGAGTGCTCGGTGATTACATTTCCTTTGGCCTCAGTGTTTATTCAGACACGCGCATTGTAAATATTTTATTTGGTTGCATATAAAAGAAAAAGCAAAAGGGGTGGGCGGAGGGAGCGAAGGAGGGGGATTAGGATGATTCAAAAGACAGACTGGGACCTTTAGATGGGGATTTTTAGGCTTACTGAAAGATTACTAATTGAAACGCTTAATTCATTAAATAATTTAAGACTAGTTTTAGATATAGTGCCAACAGCAATGCATTTTCCTTACTGCCACCCCTCCAGTGGGCGCCGCTGTGCACACATTCCGAGCCTAATGTGCTAAGCTTTCTGCGTTAGTTTTAGGTGCATATTTAGACATACATATACAGTACTGTGCAAAAGTCTTGAGACACCCCTCGTTTCTTGATCTTTTGCTTTGAATCTCCTTGTTGGTGCTAGAATACTGTTTTATGCCAGTCAAACTGTCCTCTCTTTGGCATATTGAGTAGATTAAATTAATGGGACAAAAGTTTTACAAAGTGCCTAAAGAAACAAGGTGCCTAGATAAAGGTGTTCCAACCACTCAGCATTCAGCACCACCAGTATACTGATCACCGCCTGATCTTCTGGAATCATCTGCACCTGTTTC
>JBBPCZ010055179.1:0-12674 GCA_037974445.1 Brycinus macrolepidotus | reverse complement strand
AGAGAGAGAGATGTAATTGCTGACAGTCTTTGGTGGGCAAGAAAAGTTAAAACTTACATGATACACTGTCAGTTTGGGTTTTATGCTACCCAAAATGGTTCAACTGTTATGAACC
The DNA here is from genome assembly GCA_037974445.1 of Brycinus macrolepidotus. Taxonomy (NCBI): domain Eukaryota; kingdom Metazoa; phylum Chordata; class Actinopteri; order Characiformes; family Alestidae; genus Brycinus; species Brycinus macrolepidotus. The sequence goes on along the minus strand of JBBPCZ010055179.1, from coordinate 12,559 downwards.
AATAGCTCAGAAAAATAAGAAGTTAACCTGATTCTGCTTTCATCAGTAGGTACTCCATGGGATACTCTCTGTGCTTTCTGTCAGCAGCAGGTCAGAGAACACAGCACTGGGGCTAGATCTTTTTCCATACCTGAGAAAGGGGAGGATAGTCAGAGATTCTGGTGTGCAAGTTCAAGCAGTGGAGAATCGAATATCCAGTAGTTTGAGCATGTGTCAAAACAGCTGTCTAGTATCTGGTTTGCTTTTTAAAACGCCAGCTTCACTCTACAAATTACAAAACAGTTTTCAACTGGACACCTTTACTTAATGGACATGCACTGGTTACATGGACTGTTTTGACTACACTAGTGAGTTTCCATGGTAAAATACCATGTATGACATCTGCATGTACATGAAGTTGCTTAAAAGAACAAAGTTGTTTGCACTTCCAAATTATTAGATTTGATCAAATAAAATGTTTACCTTTGTCGTGTGATGAGGTTAATGTAATGCCGCAGGGCAGAATAATATTTCGCCAGCTCTTCAGCAGGTACGTTCTCGCCAGGATTGGCTGGTTTTGGTGGATATGCGCTGCCTGCGGTCAACATCAGCAGTGCAACTCCAAGGGACATCATCATTTGAGTCTGCATCTGAGCGCAGAGCTCAAAAGAAACAGGTCATTTAGAACATCTCAACAGACCAGCTGATGGCTTACTGTGTGCCAAAACATAGAAGGTAGAAGACCATGCATGGTGCAGTACAGTACTGCATGGTACAGCAAGAAAAGATGGTAGCAACATCATCAACAACTACTACAACAATAATAATAATCTGACTAATAATTAAGGACATACAAACAAGAATGAAAAGGTACCCATTTAACTAACATACTCACATCTTTCAGTGATGAAACTGATGCTGAGTTTGACAGAGCAGTCTCAGTGGATCTGGCGCATAGAGCTCATGCTGAGAGTTTTTATACCGCACACACACAGCACTTTCACAGCATTACAGGGAGGGCCACGTCAATCAGGCATGTTACTTCTTTTTTTTTTTTTTTTTTTTGGAGAGTCAGAATGATGAGCTTAGGGGCAGTGACTTCTGTATACAAGTCACACTGCTGGAGGTATAGGATTAAAACAGTTTTCATTTTAATTCACGCTGGTGTTCATATAACCATTCTTAAATTATTTAGCAGTATGTAGAGAGTTATCATCACTGATCACAGAAACGCACATAACAAGGTGCACCTGGTCTTCCAAAAAAGGCCCACATTGCTTGTCTACCACACAAAACAGTCGCAAAGCTTAACACACAACGCAATCCATTACTTTCATGAGCTGATAATAGAAAGTGAATTGTCTTTTGGCTTCAGATTCCTTGTGTACTTAATGTCCCTTTTTCATAAGGCATTTCCTTTCATTTATCCACTCACCACATACACTATATGTGTCCAGATATCTCTTCTAATGAGTGACTTAAAACAGGTATTCAATGCACACACAGCTTGGCAATTTTCCATAGAAAACCACTGCCGATATAATGTGATACCCTGGATCAGCTGCACAAGACTGGGGCCACCATGCCTGAAATCCTGTTTAAAAAAAAGAGGCAGAACATTCGTCATGTTTTGTCATTTTTATGAAAGTTTAGATACTGATCTGTTCCAGAGCCAAGGCAGATTCTTTAATCTGCATTTCACTCCCAGGACTCCCAAGTGTTTTCTATGTAGATACGTTTGATGTTTCCATTTCTGAAGTATTACATTTCCAAACTGACATGCTGTTCATCAAAGTTCCCCTGTGTCCTTATAACAAGACACATTTGATGTGATAGAAGATGCGTAAGACATTCTGATGAGGGTGGTGGCGGTGGGAGGCTTGTGTTAGTAGAAGAGCTATGGAACTGCACAACAATCTAATAAGAACCAGGTCAAAAAGAGGGATCAAATGTGAATCTGTTGAAATCTCCAATAGATTGAACTGTTGTATTTTCTGTTGAAAAGTAAGTGGACATAGGCACCCACACATATACACATAAATAAAGAGGCCAAAGAAAGCAAGGGCTACTTTTCTATGCTATGAACTATTTTCAAATGTGCAACAAAGTTCATGAAATCTTTCTCTGTAAGAGCAGAGTTTAGGAGAAGTGCATTCAAATGACAGATCTGGCTGGATTTATTCTCTGCTACACTATACTATCACATATAAAGCATCTTTTCCCTCCTTTTCACAAAAACCTGACAAGTGCTCGCTTTTTCAGCCTTTCCTACATGTCACAAAAGTACACTCCTTCAATCTGTGGTTTAAAAGCACACATCAGGGAGCTCCAAATATATTTGGATACTTATTTGCTTCTTCGTCTACACAGGATGCCAGCTTTTATCTGAAAGTATGTTCGTCTGTATCAAGGGCACAGCTTAGAAAAGCAGCACGTTCTGAATACTGAAAAATGACTGGAGGAGCTGATTGCTCAGTGGTTTATTAGGCTACTCTGTTCTGCTATATTCAACCTCACTCGCAAGGCAGCTGGTCTTAATTGTAGGTTTTACTTGCTTTCTGAGGCTGTCTTCACAGCAAAAGGAGGCCGAAAAAAGCAATCAGCGCAAAAAACAGGCAAGGGGGGAAAAAAAAAGAAGAAAAACAGAGTAAAAGGCTATGGAGCGTGTACTTCCCTACATTAGATGACTGCTTCAAGCCCCCAGAGAAGACTCCTCAGACGTGTTTAATGATCAGAGCATTCATGGTATTTTTTACAGTATTTGGCTAAAATAGTAGCAATGGAAAAAAAATGACTGTTATTGCATTGAGCATTGACCTCATGCTTTTGAACAAACTAACCCACCATCAGAAAGACAAAGTCTATACTGACAAACTCTCAGTAGTTTATGTTGAACACTTTCATGTCACTTTGTGACTGCAGTCTTGAACAGAGTGCAATTTTCAGCTTCAAGCAAGGGTTTCAGAATGGCTCAAGGAAGCATGCGCATGTATGTGTGAAAGAACCATATTTATGTAATATTTACATTGTTTATAACCAAGAAAATACCAAATACCTTTTTTTTTTTAATGCAACAGAACAGATGCATTTGGAAACTAAAAATGTAAAAAATGTGTAATCATTAGAATCAACGGAAACAAACCAGACATGCAGCCTTTTAAACTCTCCAAAAGTGAAACAATCCTATGTAATTTTGGCAATTTCTAACTGGAGCAATTTCTAAGGGGCACAATTTCAGAAGGTGACAGAGTAAAGATGACAGACCATCTCAGACGTAAAAGAACAAGGTGAAATCTCACATAACCCCACTGTGAAAAACTTTTAACTGCTAGTGTTTGCTAACGTCCTCCAACACAACCAAAGATTTCCCCTGAGCGTCTTATTTTATGTATTTGAATGAAATATAAACACTAAATGGCTTACTTGCCTTTTCTTTGATCTTACTTTTTTCCCTGCCAGCACTAACCATTAAACCAAAATGCTCCCAAAATTCTTGCCAGTTCAGTGTAACTTTACTTTGTAAGTGAGAGGAAGTAGTCATCATCCAGGGCTTTGAGAGCAGAAAGTCTTCCAGAACATACTAGAAGCTTTGAGAGGAGGCTTTGGACATCCTACAGAGGCAAATGTCAAAAGATTTACAAACAAATAAAAGCTCTTTATAGGGAAATATTCTCTTAAGAATATATTCACCTACTTGGTGCAGTCTAGCAAATTTTGGGGCTTGTTGCTCATTCCCCACAGCTCCATTAAAATCTGGAATATAAAGCTGCAAACAGAAAACAGGATTTTTCACTCATAACTAAAATGATTTACAATAATAAAGAGAAAAATGAACAGAGGCAAGCAAACCATAAAAAAAAAAAAAAGCTGAGCAGTTCATCATTGCCCCATCCTACCCAGAACATGAGGCCTCCAAAAGCATACATATCACTGGCGGGGGAAGGGGGCTCACCCTGCCTCAACTCTGGAGCCACCAAACTGACAGAGCCAGCCACCATACCACTGTCCACAGCCCTCTGCTCCTGAAAACAGACACCACACAAGCAGATGCACAATTCTACATGCCTGCAAAAAAAGCTATAACTTCTTTTCATGTTACAAACTCACACTGATACTGAGAAAACTGGCCCCAAAACTTAAACTGAGTTGTAACATTAGTTGTGATGAACCCCAAACTAGCATCTTCCTCTCTGTGGTAGAACTGGACAGCTGGCTGCCATATCTACATTTATTTGATTTGCTAGAAGAAAGAAACTGATTGCATTCTGGACTCTGTATCTCTTGCACTGCAGGGTTTCCAGGTAAATAATTAGAAACTGCAATCAGTAATTAGCCACAGATTGCTTAATTCAGCTTAATTCTTTACCGAATCCTTGTGTCTAATTTATTTCTCCACATGTGCTTGCAATTCAGGGAGAGACAGGCACACGTTACTCACTGGTGTCTTTGTAAAATCATAATCTCCAACAAGCCCTTGTTCTCGGTTGAGGACAAATACATTGCTGGGGTTCAGAGAGGCGTGGGTGATGCCGGCTGCATGAAGGCTCTGTAGCCCCATAAGGACTCCTTGCATCACCTTCCCAATCTCCTAAACATATTAGAAAGATAAGCATTTGTGCTCTTTTGCATTAAAGCAACAGACTACACAAGAATGATAAAATTTAAAAACTGATGTTTTTTAAGCATCAAACACAGCCCCAAAGAATCAATGATTCACCACTATCCACACATCAACTACAACATTAAAACAAGTGAAGTCAGTTCTTGAAGTCGGTGTGTGAAGCAGGAAAAATGGACAAGTGTAAGGATCTGAATGACTTTGACAGGAGCCAAACTGTGATGGCTGAACTACTGGGTCAGAGCATCTCCAAAATGGCAGGACTTGTGGATTGTTTCTAGTATGCAGTGGTTAGTATCTACCAAAAGCGATCCAAGGATGGCCAACTGGTGGACCAGGGTCATGGCTGCCCAAGCTCAATGGTACATATGGGGAACGAAGGCAAGCCAGTCTGGTCTGATCTCATGGAAGAGCTACTGTAGCACAAATTCCTAAAAAGGTTAAAGCTGGCTACGATAGAAAAGTGTCAGATCACACAGTGCATCACAGCTTGCTATGTATGGAGCTGCGTAGCCACAAACCGGTCAGAGTGACTATGCTGACCCCTGTCCATACAGAAAGCACCTACAATGGGCATGTGAGCATCAGAACGGGACCATGGAGCAATAGAAGAAGGTGGCTTAGTCTGATGAATCATGTTTTCTTTTTACATCACGTGGACGGTTGGGTGCGTGTGTGTTGCTTATCTGGGAAAAGATCTAACCAGGATGCACAATGATAAGGCGGCAAGCCTGTTCTGCTGGGAAACTTTGGGTCATGGTATGTTTATGCATGTTACTACTGCATCTCAACTGACATAAATGTAAATAAGTAGTAAGCAATTTCTTCAAACATTTTGGAAGAACATTTGATGTATTCAAACGTATATGTACTGTGCATTTTATGACTGTTTTGCCTAGTTTCTTAAGGGGTTTCAATAATTCTGTAGTTGATGTGAGTGCATTGTGGTAGGAGTTGATGTTTTGTTCCATATTCGTTTAACTGAATCTTATTTATTTTTAAATTCTTACACCAACTAACCTGTTACCAAACTTATAATTGCTGACCACTGAAATTAATTAAAATGGATGATACGCTATGAACATTTATGTTTATATTATTTATATATTTATAAATCTCTTTTGTAACTCATGGGTTTCTTATTGCATTACAACATGTTTTTCTATATATTGATTACACCATTCTGACGTAAAATCCAATTTCATTTATAAAGATTTTCCAGAAATTTAATTACAGTCTTTTAATCACACTTCTTTGGAACATTATGCCACTTCAGTGCCACTGAATTTGATGTAAAAAAAGAAAAAACATCACATCATTGGCCAATAAATGAACAGAACACTTACAGATGACACCAATGGACTGATTTTCTGCACTGCCTTGAGGCTCCCAGTAGAGAAATACGGCACCATGATGTATGCAAGAGGATCCGTCTGAAACATACAATCTGTATGATTATCGACAGCTCTGCCATTAGACTAAGTGCTTTCAAAATTCTTCTCATTAACCTCACTCAGAATGAAAAGATAACGTGTGGCAATTAAAAGGATATCATCTGTCTCTCTGGTGAATCTGTATAACACTGTAGAGTCTATATGATGTCAAAGTGTTTCCCTCCACTTAGAAAAGAACAGAAAACCTGTTTACTTGAAGCACACAACGAGGAGTTTCCGAATTCTGCCAGTAAGCATTTATGCAGAGAAATGAACCTGTGAGTTTGTAAAATTTGTACTTGCCTAGAAGTTCTCTAGAAGAATTATGTAATATTTTTCCAGTACAGTGGTGTGGGTGGAGTTTTTATCACCTCCTGTGTGATCATGAGTAGATACCAGAAAACCTTATGCAAAGCAGAATTAATCTGGAACTGTCTTTGTACTGTGCTGCTCCAAAAGCTGATCAAAACTTCCTAAGAACAAAAGTAGAATGTTCTCTTGTTTCTCACTATAAGAGCTGTATCGCTAGAGTACAACAGCTGTAGCTTTGGATTTATACAGTATTTCCTTTTAGTATTTAGAGGATGTCAAATAGCTCATAAGTAAATTTTGAGCCAACAGGCTTTTTTTTTTTTTTTAACATAAAGGGAAACGCAACAAGTTATTTCTGTAGTAATCATACGGTGCAGCCAGAGATTAGGTTGGAGACCACAGTCATATTCCTTTAACACAGACAGAATAAAAAAAAAACAGATCAAGAACAAGTGGCTGCTTCCTACATGAGAAGGGTATTGTTAGGATTTTACTGATACTGACATCAATACTGACACTGCTTATCAATACCAATACACACTGATACTCTTATTAATACTACTCTACATAGTTTCATGCAATGAGGACATCACATGAAAAGATGTGATACTCTTATTAATACTACAGTTATTAATTTGTGGAGAAATAACAAGCTAAATGGTCTACTGAGTTTCCTGTATGAGGAAGGAGCAATTACTACAAATGTACGGTCAACAAATGTGTGGTAGCGAAGTGCAGAGCGTCGCTCCTGTCCCTCCTGCTGATTCAATCTAGCATCAACCATTTGAAAATGTTATGTCAGAATGCATTAATGTTGCATAAATTCAGATAGCAGCACCCTTTGTTCAAGAGCTTATTGATTTTTTTTTGGTACTGGCCTGTCAGGAACCAATTTTGTACCAGTTCTCAATGTCATCCCTATTTAAACATAATTTAAAAGTTATTACTACTGCTACTGGTTCTTGATACCAATCCCAATTCATACACATGAAGCACCTCACTTTCTCAGTAGCAGTTACAGGAGAGCACATAGGGTACAGAGCGAGTGTGTGCTGTGAACAGAGAGCACCTTGCCAAAGAACAGGCCCAGCAGAGGAACAGCGGCCGAGGGATTCTGACTCTGTGCTTTGTGATATTGTGCTGCTTGCTCCAGCATCCTCACCTCTGACTCCTCATCCACAGAGTAACCCTGTGACAAAAAACAGGAAGTAAACATGTGCCCAAAGCAATTACAGTCATATTTGAACATTAGAACATATGCTGGCAAGTGCCAATGATAAAGGAGAATGATTTTGTAAAAATGACAAAATCAAGTCAAAACAAACAAAGAAAAACATTCAAAGTCAGTATTATGCCAGTACTTATAGAATATTCTGTGTAACAGGAGCACTGAAAAATATTATTCTACATTTTTTTCATGTAAGTACTGGTTACCCAGCAAAGCAAATATAAGAAATAATAAAAGCAAAAATGAATAAAATAAAACTTCACCCAAGAACAAACCCTTGTTACCTTGAGCACCACCTTCTGGCCCTGGAATTCAGTGCACACCAAAGGTCTCCGCCCACTCAGCTCCCTCATTGGCTCAGCATCAAATACATCTCGGTCCAAGTTCTGCATTAAGAGTCCCTCAGAGTTCTGTCAGTACATGAGCACAGATCTTAATCCAAAAGACTGAAGCTTCAAAACTCACACCAGAATGAAAACCAGAACCAGAGTCGCAACCAAATGCATTTTTATAGACTTCGCATACAAGAGTCCTTACACAAATACAGAAAGTAATAAAGAGTTCATCCAACATAAGATGTGCAGTACTGTACAGGTTCCGGTAGAACAGGCAGCAGGACTGCAAACTTGGAGTTAAAAAGTCCAACATCAGAAATTCTTAGCACAGAATAAATGAATGAATGTAAAACAATAGTGGAACTCTGTCATTACATTTCAGTGTAAATGTTTTGTTATCTTTATCTAAGCTTAATAATGAATTTTAAAAAAACACTGGGTATATTAACTGCTTTGAAAAAGGCAAATATATAATAGAAGAAGAAAATGATATGACTCACCAGGTAACTGTTGATTTCTGCCTCAGGATAGAGCAGCACAAGCTCAGGAAAACTTCCTTTCACAAGCTCACAGAGTTTTAGCTGCACACCAATAACACTGGTTACCCAACAAGTAAATACAGGACAGTTTGTTAATTTTTTCTGCATTGGCTACCACAAGATCCCCAGTTATGGTTTTATATCAGTTATATTATGTGGATATACAGTACATATGCAGTCAGGAACAGCCAAGTGATCAGGTTTGTGTTTTTGGCTCTGTTATCCAGCACATTTTAAAGGAAAAGATGGATTTCAAAAGAAACAATTATGACTTGTTGTACAAAATGTTAGAATTTAAAGGTATTTAGAATGTTGAATGAAATTTATAGGAATTCCTAAGGGTGGCTGCAGGCCCCTATTATGATACTACAATATTTGAGCCACAAATGATCACATATCATTTCATACTGTAATGTTTAATATTTGGGATGTGTTGTGATACAACACACTGTAATATGCTGCAATTGATTACTTTTGCCTTAACCTATAATGAAGTTTATACTTTATTTGTCTTACCGAAGAAAATGACTAAAGTAGATAAATCAACATAAAAAGCTGTATGTTAAATAGTATACTATAGTAGTACTGTATATACACACCCATCATAAAGTATGATTATTTTCTGAATGGGGGAATCAAAGACCCTGTGAACGTAATAACCTACTGTACCCTCCTTTCATTCCTAACAGCCACTCTGCTAACAGGAGAATTGGTCTAACCAGAAAACCAGCTCAAAATACACCGTTTTGAAGGGAACAAATGTAGAATAGTCTTTACAGGCCTTGCAGAAGATTACCAGAGAAGAAGATACCCAGCATCTGGTGATGTCTGTGGCTCCAAGACTTCAGATCATCATCAATTACAAAGGATTTGCATAAATTTTACATTCTGCTTAGGTTTACCTGAAATGAAGCTGTTATAATTCCTGTATGGTTCATAAAATATACACATAAATCCCTTTAAATTAAAGCCTTTTAACATCAAATTTGTTGCTTAATTTCAAAGTCAGTGTGCTGGAGTACAGACCAAAATGACAAAAACATGTCACTGTCCTACTTCTAATAGATTGAACAAAAGATCAGTAATAGTATGTGACTAGCTTACACATTCTTCTTTCTCATGTCTAATTTCCTGAAACAGAGCATTCCTAGTCTCTGCAATCTCTTCTTTCTTCTTCAGAATCTCAGGCAGATCCAGCTCATCAGCCTGTCAGAGACAGAGGGAAACAATCAGCACTGCTCAGTCAAATTATTACTGTTTACACATTAGTATTTCTCCCCTGGGTCAATTCTGCTAAAATGTAGTATTACTGCTACACTGCCTAAAATGCCTCACAAAAATAAAGAGAATTTTTTAAATAGTGTGATATTTCAGAAGCAAATGCCTAGGATAAAATTGTCTCATTTTAAAAGACTTCATCTTCTTAGGACCTTCTAAGATCCTAAGATTTTCTAATGTGTATTCTCTCTCTCTTGCACTTTTTACACAAATGCAGTCAAAAATGTTTGTTACTTGGTAGTAAAATCCTTTAGCTAACCAAATGTTAAAGGGGAATTCCGCTAATCTTTCGAAATTTCTGCATAATTAAGTCGTCAAGACAAAGTCATTCACTAGTTTGATGTGCAATGCTCAATTTTTCCAAGTCAGAGCCGTCCTCGGCAGCAGCTTATATGAATCAGATATCTGAAGCATATTATGCTTCTAAAAGGTACCTCAAAGAAAACTATTACATGAAATGGTTATCAATCCATTACCTGAGGTTTAAAATTTGTTTCACCATAGTTCTGAGGTATTTTTAAAAATGCATTTAGGGCAGAGACTTGCATGCAGGCTGTTGTAGGGTAAAACAGTCCCTAAAAGAAAAGTTGTTTTGTTCAGATTTACCTTTATTTATTTATTCATAAAAAAAAAAAAACACATTCACGTTCACTGGAGGTGTTGGATAGTACACAAAAATGTCAATTTTGTGTTGTAGACATTGTGACCTCTGGTTACTATCACCAATATTGTGAAGAAATGTAAATTGCTAAGTTTTTCCACAGTGCACATGTTTATACCCCAATGACCTAAATACCAACAGAATTATGTAAAAATACTGAAAAACCGGTGGAAAGACTCCCTTAATTATACCATTTTGAGACACAGTACATAGCATTATTGAAGTATTAATATAGTTACCTCTTCCAGACAGCCCACCTCCATCAGTTTCCAGCGCAGCTGTGATCGCAGGCTCTTGATGCGTTTCTTTATGTGCAAGAGCTCATCTGCTTTTGGAGTGCTGTTCTGCCACTGCAGCATCTCCTGCTTAAACTGGTATCAAATGTTTTAGATTAGACTTCTTCCTTCCCTAAAGCATTATGAGGAATATCATAGATGACACTGTTGCATATCTGTAGATGCAAAGTAGCACTAACACTTTTATTGAATATCCATCTTTATCCAAACCATAATGCGATCTGTGCTTCAGGAAAACAAATCTTTATCATTAAAAGGAGAACGGCTCTTAGATTAGCAGTTAGATAACGGCTCTTAGATAACTTCTGATTTAATTTGGCACGTCAGGTATCTGTTTCTTACCTTTTTATTAATTTCATATCTCTCTCTGATACCACACAGAAGATCTTCCTCTTTTTGAATGTGCTTTATCACTTTAAGAAAAGCATTCAGCATTATCTCCTGGCTGTCCCGTTCCTGTGAAACGCAGTGAGCAGTTTATCATCTGAAACAGACCTGACCAAGATTAGAAATACTTTATAAGTTTGAACTACAACGCTTGACAGCATTCAATATGCCAAAACGTACAATAAATACTTATTAATTGATCTAGGTTTCAGAGTCTAAACTGAAAAGTCTGAAAAGTGAAAAATGGGAGTATATTAAAAGATTCTGACACTCACAAAGAGATTAATATTCAACTCCTTACACACACCAGACTCGACCTGCTTCAGGAGGTCATCCACCCCTTCAGCAACAGCCCCTGGGGTCACAGTCGTCTTCTCCATCAAGCAGAAAAACTACAGACATATAGTAAAATATTACAGATTACAGACATATGGAATAAATCAAAACAACTGAACAACAATTTGATACTGTAAGTATGAAATATCAATCAGTCAATCAATTAATCTTCATTTACACTTCATTTAGACAGTTAGACCCTCACCTGCAAAGGAGTGTTATGATATAAATCATACCAAGGTCAACACCAAAAATGAAAATATGAGCAAAATGAAATTCAATCAACTTAAACAAGTACAACTAACACAATTAAATGATCAATTAAAGTTAAGTAAAAATAAGCACAAACAAGAAAAAGTGAAAAAAGCAAAACTTTTAAAAATTAAACCACTAATAAACTAACTAAAATGAACTAAAAGGAACTAAAACAAATATCACTGTCAAATTTAAAACAATTGAAAGTACTAGAATAGTCAAATCAAATGCAACAGATGAACTAAAAACAGCTAAAATTGAATAAGATTGTTGCAGGTTGAATGAAGGTGCTTTGAGAGTTTAAAACGATCAAATTATACAAACAAGTGGAGCTTTAAAATGTCCAGTAATATAATCCAACTTGCTGGTGCGCTGTAGTTGAAAGCTGATTTTTCCCAGTTCAGTAAAAAGGCACCTAAATAGTAATGCAGTCACACTAGAGCCGGTTTGATAATTATCATAATTTACAGTGATCACTGATGTAATGTAAGATGGCATATGGCTGGTGAGTGCTTTGTAAATAAACAGAGGGCACTGGAAACAGAGGTTTCCAAGGTTGCCAACCAACCTTTCCAGTAAGCAATGAGGAGTGTTGTAGTGGTCACCAGTAATAAAGCTCACTGCTATGTGAAGGTTTGAGGTTATTATAAGACCCATGTCTCTTTATACTATATGGACAAAAGTATTGGGACCCCTGACCATTACACCAACGAGGGGCTTTAATGACACTGTATTCAAATACATAGACTGGAGTTGGTCCCCCCTTTATGGCTATAACAGCTTCCACTCAAGTGTTTCTGAGGGAAATTTGTGCCCATTCATTTTGTAGAGCATTTATGAGGTCAGGCACTGATGCTGGACGAGAAGGCCTGGCTCGCAATCTCTGTTCCAGTTCATCCCAA
>JBBPCZ010055159.1:0-12676 GCA_037974445.1 Brycinus macrolepidotus | reverse complement strand
CTACTGGCTGGACTGCCCCTGAAGGTAACGAGACCACTTCAGCTGATTCAGAATGCAGCTGCGAGGTTAGTCTTCAAAGTTCCTAAATTCTCACATACCACACCTCTACTACGGAACTTCACTGGCTCCCTGTGGCTGCTCACATGAAGTTCAAGACCTTAACCTTAACACAAGAACAGACTTGTACCTCCTTACTTATCTGCACTGATCAAGCTGCGTGTCACTTCTCGTTCTCTCAGAGCTTCAAGCACTGCTCTTCTTGAACCTCCGCTGCTCAAAAGAAGAGGAAGACATTCATCAAGACTCTTTACAGTCTTGTGCTCTTCAAGGAGCACCTTGGCGACTAACCAGTCCTCTCGCTTATCTCTTATACATCTTTTCCTTTACATTTAAAAAATAACCTCGGGCACTTACCCTCTTAATGGTTTTTCCTTACTTGTGTATTAACCTTTTACTTTTTTTTTTCTTTTTGATAGGGTTTGTTAAGGTGTGTAACTTAGCTAGCAGTAACTTGTTTAAAAGCAGAGGTTGATTTAAGTTTTACAGGTAAGAAGAACAGATGTGGACTACTTAAGCACTGATGTACGTGGCTCTGGATAAGAGCGTCAGCTAAATGCCATAAATGTAAAACAGATCTGGAACACTTTTACGAGTCATACTATAGACTAATGGTTAGGCAGATAATGATTTACAACTGGTACGGTTGTCATGCTAATAAGAGGCTTCCATTCGCCTGTCTAGTGCTGGATTTAATTTACATAAACTAAATGGCATTTCTATACTTTTGTGTCATGCTGAATTGACAAAAATCCCAGATTGCAATGTGTCACGAGTGTTTCACGATTCGGTATTTTTTATTTAAAGAAAGTGGAGAGCAGCATCTCCAGGGACCAGCTGGATGTATGGAGATTAACAGGTCCATGATGGAGCTTCACAACTCCAGTAGTCCAGAAGGAACCCCAGACTCAGGGTGAGTAGCTTTACAACAGCACTTAACATGATGAAAACAGCTATTTCTGACAGCCCTTTTTCACCAGAATTTCTAAATTTATAACCATTGTGTTGATGTTTGACCTCCTTTAGAGGGCCATTCACAGAAGCAGATCAGCAGACACACACACTGGTGCAGGGAACCAGAGATTCTTACCAACCAGAGAGTGATGTCCTGTCTAAAGTTTTGGCCAACATAGAGAAGAAGTATGAAAGTTTATTTATTAATTAAACCAAATTTGCTATACAGTCAGCTCTACAATTACAGGCAGACTCTTGGTAAAGAGTTAAAAAAGGTTATGATGTCTTTGTGGTCAGTTAATTCAATCTCATGCTGAAATTATGAGAAATTTAGTTGATGTAAAAAAAATGAAGAAAAAAATGTAGGTACATTAAACATAATCGTGTCATAATTATTTGCATACTGTCACAGCGGGGGTGCTCAGGGTGGTGAGTGAGGCACAGACGCAGGATTACCTCTGCAGGGTTTTATTCACAAACACGGACTTAAAACACAAAAAAGGCACAAGGGCCCAAAACATACATACAACAGGTGCCACATGAAAGACGGGTAGAGTGAGGATATCCATAAAGGTGCATGAGAGTTGACCAACAACTGAGACAAAACAAAGGCACTATAAATATACACATGAGACTAGGACAAGAACCAATGAAAACAGACAATCACTTAATTACAAACTCTATACAGGTGAATGTAGACATGACACCAGACACAACGACACATTGTTTCAAAATATAAGTCCAACATCTAACTGAAACAATAGCGGCCTCTACTGGCCGCTGACTGGGACTGTGATGCATACCTACAGTTTTTATGGGCAAAAAAGCCACTGAAGCACATTCACAAATATATTTGACTTTTTAAAGTATATGTAAATGTTTAGTGAACTCTTAAGTGACCATCCATGACTTCCTGTATCACTAAGGCATAAATATAAGGGGATACAGAGGCCAGTTTCTGACATTTGTCAACACAGGGAAGATCAGAAAACTAAATGAAATAAGACAAATAGGTGTTGATGTACATAAACTGAGTAATAAAACACAAAGAAACGTATAAATAGTACAGAAAAGATACAGAAACCCATACAGTATGTTTATTTCCAAAGGGTAAAGAGAGGTTGGAAAAAGGTCTGTAAAAGTAAATATGAAAAAAACCCAAATAAATGTGGACCTTAAGAGAAGCAATAATTAAATGCAAGACAAATGTTTGATATAAGTCCTTCAAACAAACTCTACAGCCAGCATTGAGTGTTTCAGCAATTTGTACATACATTTTTATAGATAAACTGTTTACAGGGAGCAGAGAGCAGCATCTCCAGTGCCAAGCTGTGAGACCATGAGCAGCAACTCCAGCAGTGGAGGAGAAACCACTGATCCAGTGTGAGTAACTTTACACCAAAAGTCTACATGAGGAAGAAGGAAAAGAAATTATTACTTGTGTCACATGTTTATGCTCGTGCTCCAGGAGTTTTAGGAATGTAGGTAGTTATTCAACACTATAGACGAACTGCCCTGATAACACTGTAGCCCTTAACAATTTATCTGAGAATGAAGTGTCTAAACTACAACTTTAAAACTAAGTCGATTTCACTTTTCAAATATGTCACAAAGCATTTATATATATATATATATATATATATATATATGAACTTTAGACAAAGTTCAGCATCTTCTTCATGTATTTTTATGGATGAACTGTTAACAGGGAGCAGAGAGTGGCATCTCCAGTGTCTAGCTGTGAGCCTGTGTGCAATGAGTCCACGATAGGGCCTCAAAGCTGTAGCAGTGTGCAAGAATATTCTGACCCAACGTGAGTAACTTTTCATCAGCAGTTTACAGAAGAAAATGTTGTTTGCGTTACATTATGCTCTAACCACAATTTTAGGAAAGTAATAACTTTAGGATAGTCCTTTACTCAAACATATTGCTGAACGTTACATGGACATATACATGCTCTATTCAGGTAAAAGAAATCCATCTTAAATTAAATCGATTTGATCGAAAGCCAATTTAAATTCTGCTTAAAACCAAAATAATGATCCTCAGAAGAGGTCAATAAACTGATAATAGAGTGAACTGGCTGTTGCCAAACAAAGCAATAAAGAAAGGTTAAACAAGTGCACAAAAACTAGACACTAGTAGCATCAATACATGGCCACCTTTTACTGCAGTAAATCAAACTGATTCAAAGCCAGTCATATTTTACTAGGTGAAGTTGAGCTGCATATGATGCTATCTAAAATACACAGTCAAAAAGAATCACTATAAAATACCATTTCAGACAGTTTTGATGGTCTCACTGTTCAGCCATAAATGCTAAGATTTTTCATAAAATTTTAAATAAAGTGGCCCCTTATAGTCACACGTGAACACAGCACAGCACACAGTGTGAAATTCTTTCTCTGCATTTAACCCATTCACCAAGTGAAGCTGGGGGCTGCCACCAGTGAGGGGCGCGCGGGGAGCAGTGTGTGGGGACGGTAGTATGCTCATGGGTACCTCAGCCACTAGCAGTCCAGGGATTCGAACCCACAACCTTCTGATCTCAGGACAAACTCCCTAACCACTAGGCCACCAGCTGCCCCAATTGTTAATTTCAACATGTTTTAAATGTTAACATTTTAACATTTCAATTTTAATTACCATTTGAATTAAAATGATTGATTTGATTATATTAATAAAACATCTGAGATATACATTTGCATTCCGTTGGCACTTGGAGTGCTGCAGCAAAAGGTTAAATCAAACTAAGCCTATGAAACTATGTTTATTAATTAAGGTTAATATCTTGGCAATATCAGGCCAATAGCAAGCTAATATCAAGCCAGCATTGGGCCAACACGAATGGAAAATGTTGGTTCAGATGCAGTAAAAAGTACGATTTGTTATGAAATTCAAATGAAATTTCATAGTAGCTGGGTGCAACATGCCGGGTGCAAAGACTTTTGAATTTTATAAGACAAATGTGGAAATGTGTATAGTCATGCTCTGCTGTTGGGTTCATCCACAGTGCCCAAAAAAGGACAAAAGACATTTTCAAAGAAAATCTGGAGTCAGTATTCAAGGTTTGTATTGATCTGTTTTAGATCTTTTTTTTTTTTATCAAAATGAGAAAATCTAATTAATACTCAGATGCTTAATTTTAGAAATTTTAGACAACATGAGTCTCACACTGATTTCAAATGGAACTTGAATATGAGAAGTAAAGGAGACGAACTATGTCTAGGAGAAGTAAAATATTTAAAGAATTTAGAATAGTGCTTTACTCTGGGTATCTTTAATAATTGGGTTTTTTTTAATGTGTTGCTCTTGTTTTTGCTCTAGGAGTTGGAGCACAAACTCATCTCTATGGTGAAAAATGAACTAATGAGCTTCAAGCAGCTACTGAGTCCAGATTACCCTGTTTGCTCTAAGAGGGAACTGGTGGATGGAGAGGACAAGAACATAGGCAGAAAAAGGGTGCTAAAGATCACTCAACACATCCTGAGGAACATGAACCAAACAGAGCTTGCTAACATACTGGCAAGCAGTAAGAACATTTGAATTTTACATCAGTTGATATTAAAGAATTTCTGTAGAAGTTCAGTGCTATAGACGTTAGCTTCAAATTGTGTACAGGAAGATGAATGAATGACTTTGATTTAAATGAATTACTGCAACACAACATAATTGTAGGCTAGCCTCTGAACTAATTAGCTAGTCAGTTTTTGTTAATTTTTGCTTTGTTTGACTTTTGGTTTAGAAGGAGAGCCACTCAAAACTCAAGGCCTAGGTTCCCCGTCATTTTTTTGTTGTTGCTAGTGGCATAGTCCTTACCATGCTAAACAGCTAGAGTGAAGTTATGAACTCATGTATAACAGATGAAGATTCAAACCAGATGTTTCCTAGATATAGCTCAGTTAAAAAGTATTAGTTTAATATTAGCTCAGTTTAATTAAAAAATCTAATTGTGTCAGATCACCATGACTTTTGGGCAATCCCAGCTTTTGTAGACTTGATTTACATTTACAACATTTACCAGATGCTCTCAACCACAGAAACTCATACAAGTACGTTGTAGTGTAACCATGTGATCAAGCTAGTGCTGAGTGCAGGTACCCATGAGATATGACACTGACAGAAACAGTGCTGGTTCCTTGATACAAAAATATACAATATAGAGAGATCAAAACATTCTTACAAAGTGTAAGATTAGGGATCCTTTAAATGTGTTTCAGTAAGTTTTAAAGTATTACCAGCTGAAATGTCATACCCAAATATAGAAAACTTCTGTTCAGAAAATACAGAAGCTACTACATAGAGATTTAATTTCACTTAGACCATTAAAAAAAAAAACTATTATATAGGCTGAGGTTTTGTTTGTTTGTTTGTTTTTCATCAGAACTGCCACCTGCTTGTCATCAAACGCTCAAACTCAAACTGAGGGGAAAATGTCAGAGAATTAATGAAGGATTCTCAACCTACAAAAACTCAGCACTTCTGAATGAGATCTACACAGAGCTTCACATTACAGATGATAGCAGTGGGGAGGTCTTTCAAGAATGTGAGCTGAAATGGGCTGAAACTGCATTCGGCAAAGGAGCAACACAGGAGGCAGTGATAAAATGCAATGAAATCTTCAAGTCATGTTCAGTACAAGAGAAACCCATCAGAACTGTGTTAACACGAGGCATTGCTGGAGTCGGAAAAACAGTCTCTGTACAGAAGTTTATCCTGGACTGGGCTGAAGGAAAAGCCAATCAGGATGTCCTCTTCATTTTTCCAGTTGCTTTTAGAGAACTGAATTTGTTCAATAATAAAAAGCTCAGTCTCATAAATCTACTTCATTGCTTCTTTCCAGAAACAAAAAAATTAAATCCAAGACACTACAAAGTCATGTTTATCTTTGATGGTCTGGATGAGTGTAGGCTGCCTCTAGACTTCCAGAACAATGAGAGCTTGAGAGATATAGAAGAGCCATCCTCAGTAGATGTGCTGCTGACAAATCTCATCAATGGCAACCTGCTTCCCTCTGCACTCATTTGGATAACATCTCGACCTGCAGCAGCCAGACAGATCCCTCCTGAATGTGTTGACCGGGTAACAGAAGTTAAAGGCTTCAGTGACCCTCAGAAACAAGAGTACTTCAGGAAGAGAATTGGTGATCAAGGCCTGGCCAACAAGGTCATCACACATGTGAGGTTATCAAGAAGCCTGTACATTATGTGTCACATCCCGGTCTTCTGCTGGATTGCAGCCACTGTTTTGGAGAGAATGTTGAATGAAGGAGAGAATGAAGAGATCCCTCAAACCCTGACTCAGGTATTCACACACGCTCTGGTCTTTCAGATAAAACACAACAGCATGCAATACAGTGGAAAAAGTGGGACTGATCCTGCGTGGATAAGAGAAAGTGTCCTTGCACTGGGAAAACTGGCTTTCCAGCAGCTTGAAAAAGGTAAGGTAATTATCTATGAGGAAGACCTGCAAGAATGTGGCATTAGTATCAGAGAAGCATCAGTGTACTCAGAAGTATGTGCCCAAATCTTCAGAGAGGAATCTGGGCTCCACCAGGGAAAGGTGTTCAGCTTTGTTCATCTGAGCATGCAGCAGTTCCTTGCAGCTTCATTTGTGTTTCTCTCCTTTATCAACAAAAGTGATTTGAAACAGCAAACCACTCAGCTCTCTGAGTATATATGCCAGCCAACAATGGCTGACTTCCTCAACAGTGCAGTTGACAAGACCTTACAGAGTGAGAATGGACACCTGGATCTTTTCCTCCGTTTCCTTCTGGGCCTCTCACTGGATTCCAATCAGATTCTCTTGCAAGACCTACTGACATACACAGTAAGCAGCTCTCATAGCAAAGCAGAAACCATTGAATACATCAAGAAGAAGATTTTACAGAATACCTCTCCAGACAAATCCATCAATTTGATCCACTGTCTGAATGAACTGAATGATCATTCTCTACTGCAAGAAATCCTAATATTCTTGAGGAAAAGAGGTTACGGACATCTACACAGAGCCGATCTCTCTTCAGTTCAGTGGTCCACTCTGGGGTTTGTGTTGCTGAACACTGTAGATGATCTAAATGAGTTTAACTTGAGTGATTATGACCGATCAGAGGAATGTCTTCTTAGCTTGTTTCCACTGGTCAAAGTGTCGAGAAAAGCTCTGTAAGTATCCTCATATGGAAATGTACAACTGCACAGTTTGACAACACATTAAAATAATGGCTTAGTACAATGCATTGTTGGTTTTAATAACATAAAGATTTTAAAGAATTGCAAAAACATAAGAAATGCTTTGAAAAATATGGAAAAAATATTTCATTTAAATGAACACATATTGGATGGTTCGTAAGGTTCTATGCCTTGTTCTGTGCTGTTCACTAAGCATTAAGCTTTATTCATTATGACCTATGTTATGTACAAATCACTAGAATTGCTTTATAATAATGTGCAATAATAAGCTTAATTCTTCGTACATAATTCAGTTAGAAAATTCATCTATTGTGTATGGTGTGGTCCACTGTATTTATTCCTTTTGCAGACTAGCCTGGTGTAATCTTGGAAAAAAAACATGTGTAAGACTGGGATCAGCTTTGCAACACGAAAACTCCTCTCTTAAAGAGCTGGACCTCAGTAACAATGACCTGCAGGATTCGGGGGTGAAGCTGCTCTCTGCTGGACTTAAAAGTTCACACTGCAAACTGGAGATACTCAGGTTAGATTGCTTTAAAGTTGTTTTTGAATAGTTCATTCAAGAGAGACCAAACTGAACCATAAAGCCATAGCAATGCTTTCAAACACACTAACGAAAAAAACCCGCCTTGACTACTTAAATAGGCAAAGGCTTTTGTAGTCTACTTGGTAAAATCAAACTAGTTCCCTGTGCACCATCTTCAGTAGCATAGAAGGTGAATGGACTCCTAGGCCCAAAAAGGGCTCTCAGGTTCCTGCCCTGCTGCTCTCTGGTCCCATGGTTCCTATTAAAGAGGTCTAGCCTAAGCATGTGGGGCATATGCATCTCTCCCACCCTGTCATATGGTTCTTTTTCATTGAGGTAAAAAATGACACGTGTCTCTGCCCCTGCACAGATTGTAGAGGCCTTAATAAGATCACAGTCACAGACTAATTTCCCTTGCCCCATGATCTCCACATTGGGGTAATGCAGCAGGCCATGATTTTCACCAAATTGGACGTGTGCAGTGCCTACAACCTCATTCGCATGAAGGAAGACGCTGGAATATGGAGTTTATCACCTTCAAGTCCCTCTGAGTACCTGGTCATGCTCTTCGATTTGATGAATGCACCTGCCATCTTCCAACATTACATCAACATTTACATTTATAGCATGTTGCAGACACTCTAGAGCAACGTACATATGTGCTTTGTATAAGGTCTTGAGTGCAGGGCAGTCTCCAGCTGGGGCAGCTGGTGGCCTAGTGGTTAGGGAGTTGCTCTTGCCATCAGAAGGTCATGGGTTCAAATCCCAGGACTGCTAGTGTCATCACTGAGGTACCCTTGAGCAAGGTACCGTCCCCACACACTGCTCCCCGGGCATCCCTCATTTGTGGCAGCCCCCTGCTTCACTTGGTAAATGGGTTAAACGCAGAGAAAGAATTTCACACTGTGTGCTGTGGTGTGTTCACA
Organism: Brycinus macrolepidotus; assembly: GCA_037974445.1. Taxonomy (NCBI): domain Eukaryota; kingdom Metazoa; phylum Chordata; class Actinopteri; order Characiformes; family Alestidae; genus Brycinus; species Brycinus macrolepidotus. The sequence goes on along the minus strand of JBBPCZ010055159.1, from coordinate 4,025 downwards.
CGTGGCTATAAGGGGCCACTTTACTTTACTTTATCACATATCAATACCCATACAGTAGTAAATTCAGCCAGCGGCAAGAGTGTTTGAGGACATGGGTTCATAGTCCAGTGATTGTGGCCACTTTCTGTTGGGTAGTCACAGTCACCTAATTCCTTGAGACCTACTTTCATTCATGTGGTTACTCACCTACAAAAGCGACCTGCCCCAGGTGTTGTTAGAAGGTGTGTGAAGCTGTTATGTCTGTTTTCTTACTTTCTGTTTGCTATTGTAGTGTTTATATATATTTAACATAATTTGATCATTGCTGCTCTGGTTCAATACTGCAGCATGATTCTGCTTTATGTAAACCCCATTTCAACCTCTTTTCCCTCCCTCTTTCTCTGTAGATTATCTGGTTGTATGCTCACAGAGGAAGGCTGTGCATCTCTGGCTGCAGCTCTGAGTTCAAACCCTTCACACCTGAAAGAGCTGGATCTGACCTATAACCATCCAGGAGAATCAGGAGAGAAGCTGCTCTCTGCTAGACTGGAGGATCCATGCTGCAGACTGGAGACACTCAAGTATGTAAAACTGTGCAGAGCTGAGTGTTTTTGCAAGCATTTTTCAGTGTGGCTATTAATGCCACACTGGTGGTTCCTCATGAAGCTGCTTGAGAGAATGTTGAAAAATAAAACTGATAGCGCCTAGTAGTGTAAGTAAAAGTAATGTTTGGTGTAGCATAGTGTGCTTGTCTGGATTGGGAATCAAACTGCAAGCTGGTGCATGGGGGCAACAGTATGAACCATCACACTACATCAACCCTACAGTCAGAGGCTTTAGCTCATCTGTTGCTAGTTCCTGCCTAATTTGTGTTTGTCATCTTTTACCTCTTCTTCAATGGTCATAGTCAGACCACAAGACCATTGGTGGAAATTTTCTGATGACATAGTACTCTCAACAGTGCAGTAACCTGAGGAATTCAAAAATTCAAACAACAAACCAGACTGTTGGTACTAGGTAATGTGATACTACAAAGACTGATTAGCAACTTCACAGAGACAAACAACATGACAAGTAGAACCAGACCCTCCCATATGTCAACATGAGTGAAAGGGCCAGAAAAACATCAAGACTGATTGATAGCCATTACCCAGCACCAAATGACACCCTAAACTATGTGGTCCTCCGGAAAGACCATACTTTAGTGGCTTTGACAGCATCTAGACCTATAGGGCAAAAAACCTCAATGGTGTTTGGTGTAAATGGACAAGATCTGCATGTGATGTACCAGACATATTGGTTATCCTTGCTTTTTAAAATTTGCTTATCAAGAGTGAGCAGATTATAAGATTAATATAGGTTAGTGGCATGTTAAATTAATAAACAAATACATCTGAACATCCCCCTCCTTGCCTTTTGGTTTAAGAACTATAAACAAAACCATTTTCTCCTCACCTTTATCTCATGGAATTTTGATAATAGGCTGCTACAGATAATAGGCTGGTCATTGCAGTTCTCACACAGAGTTGCATAGAAGTAAGCACCCATTTGAATGCCAAAATGAGAAATTGGGGTGTCCAATCTTGTCTGCAAAGTCCACAGTAGCTGCAAGATTTAATTCCAACAAAGTGGACAAAGATCAATTAACGGAACGATAAACTGCATAATCTGCCAATGGGTTTAAGACCCCCACCTACCCAGCCCATATTCACCATCCATTACAAATGAAAATTGTTCAGGACACCAGCATCTAAGTGGAGTATGTGTATTTGTGTCTTTCTTCTTTAGGTTGGGACATGCAGGGAAGGCCAGAATCACACTGGGTTTAAGAAAGTGTAAGTGTACTCTGCTCGGTGTAACATTTACACACACACACACACACACACAAACACACACACACACATACAGGTGTCAGTTTGGTTTGAATAGTTATGGGACTATATACACATCATTTTAAAAAAAGTGTGATAGCAAAATTTACCAGTCATTTAATAAGGAGCACAAAATGTGATGGGGATATGTCCCAAGTGTCCCCAACATGAAAGACAGCTATGCACACGCATATGCGGGTGTTCTGACGTCGTCTATTCTCTCTTCATGTGTGCAGATGCCTGTGAGCTCACACTGGACCGAAACACAGCACACACACATCTCGCTCTGTGTGAAGGGGACAGAAAGGTGATGTGTTTGGAAGAGCAGCAGATGTATCCTGATCATCCAGAGAGGTTTGATGGTTGGGAGCAGGTGCTGTGTAGAGAAAGTCTGACTGGACGCTGTTACTGGGAGGTTGAGTGGAGTGGCACTGCTGAAGTGGCCATGACATATGAAGGAATTGGCAGGAAAGGAGACAGTAACGACTGTGTGTTTGGATGCAGTGAAAAGTCCTGGAGTCTCTACTGCTCTAATAACAGCTACTGTGTCATGCACAATAAGAAGAGAACTGTCATACCTGCCTATCCCTCCATTTCTAACAGAGTAGGAGTGTATCTGGACTGGTCGACTGGCATTCTGTCTTTCTACAGCATCTCCTCTGATACACACACACTCGTTCACTTACACACATTCCACTGCACATTTACAGAGCCCCTCTTTGCAGGGTTTTGGGTGTACTCTAACTCCTCAGTGTATTTGTGTGAAACATAAAAGTCTCTTGAATCTTCAAGTTGTCAAACAGTGCTCCTTACAGAGAATTAGTGGACACGAACATAACAATAAACTTCTCAGAACTGGACTAAACATGCAGCCATATCCTATAAAACCTCTGCTTGGGGTCGAGAGCAAAAAGGTTCTTTGCTTCCTGTTTCCAGTGGTTAGGAGCAAGTCTACTGCTGTTGGTTAGCTGTAGCTGAATGCTAAATGTCACTCTGTAAGTGGTAAAGAACTTTTAGCAACACACCATAAAGAGAGACACACAGATGAGCAGCACAGCTATATTCAAAATGGCTCCCTGCTCCCTACATAGTGCACTATGTAGGAATTAAAATACAGGCTCCTGCACTCAAATAGTGTATAATTTGTCTAACAAAGAGCCGTTGGTAATTCAGCCATATGTGCAAAATTCCATAATGGACATATGAGTGTAGAAACAGTAATTTTATAACTTACATAGCACACACTAGAGGAAATAGGGAGCCTTTTCAGATCAGCAGGCACTCGAGGTTATCAAACATGAAAAAGTGATTTCAAGCCACCCATAGTTAAAATACTCTTAAAGCATTAATAATAATGTTTATTGAGTAATAAACTGTTAAATATTTTATGTTGTATATATATCTGTAAATGCTGACATAACAATCCTGTAAATGTGTACACATCAAGTTTCACATTAGCTATAATACACAAGTATGCCTTTTTAATGTAATGGAATGTATTATGATGGAAAGTGTATAATTTTGAAAACTTTTTAAACTTTAGACTAGATTTAAAAGTGTTTTTATTTTATTTAAAGAAGTTTTGACTGTGGCAGTTGTACACGACTGTTTGATATCAAGAAAGTTGCAGGTGGCATCCATGTCAGCATTGCTGTCTTTGCAAAGAGGTGGGAACTGTTCTTACAGGGAGTTATCACCTCTCCCCTTTCAGACTTCATTGCTCTCTAGCAATTCAACACAGAGCCAGCAATGTCCTAGAATATATATGCTATTATGTATTAAAATATATTTGATCATATTACAGATTTTTGAGTTGATTTCCATTGTGTATTATGAAGGTTAATCAACAAAGAAAAAACACGGCAAACATATTGTCCCTTCATTGTCTCCAAATTATACTTTAACATCAGGACACAAATATTATCTTTGCAGTTAATGATATAGCTCTGGAAAAAAATGAGACCACTGCAAAAATGTTCAGTTTCTCAGGTTTTACCTTTTATTGGTGAAACCTAAGTATTGAACTGAACAGTTTTGCCTTAGTTTTTAAGAACTGCTGACAATATTTCTCTTAATTTCCAAATATTCTTCTTTAAAACATAATTTTAAAGGAAATGACAATACATCAAAATAAGAGAAATGATGCAGTGTTTACAGAACTTGAATAATTCAAAG
>JBBPCZ010055119.1:0-12678 GCA_037974445.1 Brycinus macrolepidotus | reverse complement strand
AGGCCTTCTCGTCCAACATCAGTGCCTGACCTCATAAATGCTCTACAGAATGAATGGACACAAATTTCCACAGAAACACTCCAAGATCTTGTAAAGCCTTCCGAGAAGAGTGGAAGCTGTTCTAGCTGCAAAGGGGGGACCAATTCCATATTAAAGTCTATGTATCTGAATGCAGTGTAATTAAAGTGCCTGTTGGTGTAATGGTCAGGCGTTCCAATACTTTTGTCCATGTTGTGTAGCTGAAGGCAGGAGGCGGAGTCTGTCTGAATACAGGTGGGAAAAAAACAAGCGTGAGACGGTTTCCAGGGAAACGCAGAGGCGCGAGGCTGCCAAGGCGGGGCTGTCGGCTTGCGCGCGATGCGATCATAAATTGGAGGCAGCTATTGTCACTATTCATTCAGATTTAAATTAATTAACCTCAGTAATAAATAATCCAGCCCGGGCGAACATGACGGACGCGGAGAAAACGCGGCAGGTCAGTAAGAGGCTCGTGCTATTTCTGTGCTCAGATGTGCAGTGATCATATTTAATCACAGAAATGCACGCGCCGTCATTTTTTGCAATGTAGTCTACAGTGCATAGTTGTACATCAGGTTGGGCCTTTATTTGAATATTGTTAAATATTATCATTGTGCATCTCTGTCCTTGTCAAAATGTCACTGCATGACATTTCTCATTGTCTGACATTGACATGGGCAAACCTTTGCAGATCATTATTTTTAGTCCAGGATACAAAGCTGCTGTGGTGCAAGGACCTTTGTTACTCTGCTTTCTAAGAATGGCTGGTACCTTAGCTTTAAAGGCTCTAGAACAGGTTGCAAATGAAAAAGCAGACTGTGCTGCAGTGCAGTGTCTTCAGCTGGGCTTTGCCTTTGTCTGCAGGAGGAGGATTATGTTGGGGAGATCAAAGGGGGCCTGCGTCCATCTATGAGATTGGTAGTGATGGGCATTGTTCACAAACAGGCTAAGAGGTAATGTACCACTCACACTCATTCACACACACAAACGCATGCACATATACACACTTGACTCTGTCTCTAGCTCAGTGTCAAAATACTTATGGGATAAATGGCTTGTTCACTATAACAGTGCTCTGTATGTTCAATAGGCATTACTGCGCAATATTGCCAATAGGGTACCACCTGGGACTCCTTCATAGACCAAACTGATTTCATATTTTACACAGGGCACTAGAGAGTAAGATGTAGCGAGCCTCTGAACTCCATGTTCTATAAAGAGGTATTTGGGATCAGTTCATGAGTATAATATTTCCTATAATGCCCAAATAGTTCACTATATTTTCAACCTGGGATTCAACCACCAGCTGGATATCCCCAAATGTCTCTCTAATGCACTTTATTGCACGATTAGAATCAGAATCAGAAAACTTAATTGATACCAGAGGAAATTGCTTATATTATGACTGCACAGAAACACAGAGACAAGAACAATATAAAATATAAATTCTAAATAAAATCCAATAAAAAATCTGCGGAAAAACCTCAATATGAAAAACACTATGCTACATACACAAATGATGGGGTATTAATACTACAGATAAATAATTTATAAGTGAATTACTAATAACACGAATGGTGGTTAGGAGTCTGTTATTGCACGTAATAGAGATCTGTAGTAGATAAATAATATGGACATAAGTTGTGATATTTCGCATGTTAAGACTGTTGCACATACTAAGATGTTGCACATAATGAAATGATAAAGCGGCCATTAAAAAAACTTCACATGACGCTGCACCTGGGCTATAGAGATCATTACTTTCTTGTGCTACCTAGTTTACTAGATGCTAGGGACTATTAGCTTCTATTGCTCCTAATAACTCTCCTCAGCAACTCCTTCACTGCGGCACACCCAGTGGGCCTCTTCATTATGGGCACACACAACAGGGTCAGGTCATAAATAATGCAGCAGCAATTGTGAAGTGAACAAAACATGACAACGCAACAGCAGTTCTATTATAATCTTGGAATGAAACTTGATAAAGAACAAAACTCATGTAACCTCATAACTATTACTTATGCAGCCCTATAACTATCAGGGCCTATTTTGTTTCTCTGTGTTTGTTTGACTGTTGTGGGTAGTGATGCATTTGCGTGTTCCTCCCTCTCAGGTGGAGGTAGCTAGGACAGCTGGCAACTGGCTATCAAGCTCAGGGGTGCAAATTGCAGAAAAGCAGAAAAGAAAAGGGGAGAAACCCCCCCCCCCCCTCCCCCCCTGTCATGTTTACTTACTTGAATAAGTTCCTGATAAAAAGTAATTCCAACTCATTAATGGTTTCATCATGAGAAAGCATCCTGTATAGGAGACTAATTAGGGCTGAATAGTGTGATTTCTAATGCAGTATATTACCAATAGGACGATGTGGACCCTGTGGCTGTAACTCAAACATATAGTGTAATATATAGTTTGATATATATATATATATATATATATATATATATATACACACAGTCGACCCCTGCGTCGGCCTCAGTCGTTCGCAGATTTTTTCTTAGAACCTAACTAATAATTGTTCGTGGAAACCGCAAATATCCTCCACATTTTTTTTTTTTGCTTTTTTCGTGGCAATATATAATTTTTTATGCGTTTTGGTGCTAAATTATTAAGAAAAATATAATTTACTAATATAACTATAATTTTTTACTGTATTTTTATTACAGTAAATTAAATTATTACTGTATTTACCCTGCTTATACCAAAGAAAACGACAGTGCATACCAAAGAAAACGTGCTTGCATAAATAACAGTACAGTATATACAGGGGTAACATCAGTATTTTACATTCTAGCACTGCGGGAGACAGCAGTTCAGTGTACACTGTACAGTACGTAAACGGGTTTACCTTTACAATTTTTTTTAAGGGTAATGTATTGAGCTGAGTTTAAAATGAAATTAAAGTGTTTTGGGAGCGTATTCGGGGGCATATTAGGGTTTAGACTATAAAAGTAGCCAGTATAAATAGTGTGTGTGTATATATATATATATATATATATATGTATATATAAAATGTATTTATACAAAAACTTTTCATGCTCTCTTGTGGGACATTTCAATCACTCTTGGGGGCCTGAAGCAGACAGTTATCCTATTTTTGTAAAAGAAAAGTGTAGCTGCATAAAAGTTATTAAAGGTACCTGGGTAATATATTATTCAATATAGAAAACAGAAGTTAGTTAACCAAAATGTTTTTTCGAGGGCAGGGGGGGATCACTGTCACAGCCCTAGGCCTAGTGACAGTGATCTCACCTAATCATTCAGTTTTGTAAGTTGCAGATCGCTTTTCAAAAAATGTTTTTTAAATATTTTATTACCTAGAATGTCCAGTGTTTCTCCTCACAGTACGAATATTGTTCCCTAATGTCATCATGGTGACATCATTTGTTTTACATGATTAATTTGCAAAGATAAGCAGTTAAAATCTGCTGACTTACAAGCTGTATGAATCCTGCTACAGTTGTGTATGAATGCAGTGTTAGGAGTCTCGCCCTATTGGTGTGTGCCATGGCACGAGATCGAGCTAGTCTGCTGCGTGGGGTTCAGTGGTGTTTGCCACAAAGCTAATGACACCCATAAGTCTTTCATAACATACATTCAGAATCCTACATTAACCTTTGTAAAGGCTTATTCCTGTAGGCATCAGTTGTCATTGCACTTTTGTATAGTGTGAACAGGATGTAAACCTTCCAGAGTGACTAATGTTGCACCATAAGTATGATATTGCACAGGTAGCAGTTAGCAGCATAATTTCGGAAAAGATACAATAAATAGACAATACAGTAGTGTAGCAGTATAGTGTGAGTGGGGTGTAATCTAAGATAATACAATAAATAGACAACTCTGCAATGTAACAGTAGTGTGAATGGGATGAAAATCTTCCAAAATGAATACTGTTGAATACTGTTGCAAGTATGATATAGCACAAGAGGCAGTTAGCAACATTAAACCACATTGAGTGAGTGTGAATTATAAACTTATCAAATAACAGGACATAAGTGTGTCTGTTGTGGCAGTAAACAGAAGGTAAGGTGCAAGTGCCAGATATATATTTGGCAGAGCTCTGATGGCCTGTAGTATGAAACTGTTAGTCTTGCAGAGACTTCATGTGTCTTCATGTGATTTTCCTTGAAAACTTCATGTAGATGTCATGTGGTCTTATGAACGTAGCCCCTCAGTAAAGTGTTACCCAAATTCAGTTATACCTAGTATAGTTTTTTGTGTTCTTACCCTGTTCTGCAGGGTTAAACACAGTGAAAGTGAAGACAAATAACAGAAACATCACATACTCATAAACAATAAAATAATTTATACATCCCAGGGCGATCTCAGAGTCGTGGGAGGAACTATGCCATTTGCCAGCAACTATTGCCAGCGTGGGAAAAGAGCAAATCCCATGAAGAGTTGGTTGGCCAACTGCTGTATGAGATTCCAGGCCTACAGTTTTATCCTTATTTGGGAAATGAAAAGAATACTTGTTTCTTTGAAGTGATGGCTGGAGGAACATGAGCGTTTATTGCAGTCTGTTTATACAGCTTGAATATAACAAACATTTCTACCATGCTTCTACCTCTACTGGTAAAGCGATCACTTTTTGCGTTAATATCTTGCTTTTCACAACTCATACTGCGTACCAGATGTATTCTTGTCCCATGGGATTATCCACATATATATATTTGGCAGCATAAACAATAATAATGTTTTATTTATATAGCATTTTTTACACAGGCTCTTGGTCATTATACAGTAACCCAAAGATTACTATATGGAACAAAGTTAGGTAAATTTATTAAAAGGCCCATATCATGCTATGCATATCATGTCCGTTACATTAGTCTTAAAGGCACAGTAATGAAAAAGAGGTAAAAAGGTAAAAAATGTGAATTAAAGTAAAGGAAATGTTAAGTAAAAATCAATTATGGATGTTTTTAGTAAACATACATACATTTGGTCAAACCGTATAATTGGACGTTTCACCCTTCATAAGAGTGAAAACTTAAATTCTTAAAAAGTGTAGGATATAGGCCCTTTAGATTAATTCATAATTTCAACATCAAGCAGGGGGCGCTGTTGTACAAACTCTCTCATTTCTCAAGATTCGAGATTTTATTTTTTATTTTATATTTTATTTTAAAATATATTTTATTGTCACATACAATCGTTACAATACCACATGTAGTGAAATGAGCCCTTGAGTCAACCTGTAAGACTGTGAAATAAAGCGATCAATTAATTTAAATGAAATTAAAGAGAAATTTGGAAAGGCTAAACTAAGGTAATAAAAATTTACAGAACAAAAAGTATATAAAGTGTAAAGTGGCCATTTTTGTCACGCATGAACACGCCACAGCACCGCACACAGTGTGAAATTCTTTCTCTGCATTTAAACCATTCACGAAGTGAAGCAGTGGGCAGCTGACGACACAGCACCCGGGGAGCAGCGTGTGGGGACGGGACCTTGCACAAGGGTGCCTCAGTGTAACAGAAAAATGTAACAGAAAAGAATATCTGTGCTGTAAAGTGCAGTGTGCTGTTGGTGTATAGACTTAAATAACAGACAGCAGATGAGTCACTGTTCTTATCTGATGTCAAATAAACACCTAGATATTTCCAGTGTTTCTTCACCCATGTTTAAAGACCTTTGTCCTCTTTGTCTCTCTGCAGTATGGTGGTGTCGTTGTCCTGCGCGTCTCTGGGTGAGGGCGATGAGGAGGAGGAGGGCGATGTGGGGATGCAGCTGACAGTGAGCTTCCCGGAAAAGGCTGTGCACCGTAACTCCCGAATGGCTGGAAAGTGGGGAACCTCTGAAACCGCTTTGTCTTTCTTCCCTTTTGCTTCCGGAGAGGCTTTTAAGGTGAAGAATTCCTTTACACTTAATACTGTCCTCTTCATTCATACAGCAAACTTCAGCAAACTGTAACATACAACATTTTCATACAATCCAGGCTTGTTTTAATAGATTCAGAATCGACTGCAGAAATGAGGCTCCACTGTTTTTTCAAAACATCAGTATAATAATTCAGGGTGTCCAACTCTCACGCATCCGGTGTGACAGTCACGCATTCAGCCTCAGCCTCACGCATTCAGACAGTCATGCATTCTCACGCTCTCACGCTCAAGAAAGAAATCTCACGCCAAGTCTGACATTCTTCTGTGTTGTAATTTTTTTCACCCATGTAAAAAAATGATTCGCTGAAAACATCAGTTTCAAAGATGTTCATTTGTTACACATAGATGATAAGCATGTGTAAAACGTAAAGCGAGAAAGGTTGTATCGTATCTTCCCAAAGCGCCACCCCCCCTTGCCGCTCGTATCCCAACCCCGCCGCTCGTATCTCCCCCCCCCCCCATCGGCCACACACACCCCAAAATCTCACTCCAAGGTTTTTGGACAAGTTGGCAGCCCTGTATAATTCAGTAGCTGAGACATAATCAAAGTCACTCAGAGTGGGTTTAGTGTGAAATGTGTCATTTTAGAGAAAATTCCTTTACAGTGGTATACCCATTTTATTTACTGTTCAGTCCCATTAGTGAACCTATATGTGTCATCTGAGTGTTTATATGGAAGTCTTTATATGGCTATATGTTTATACAGGCCAAAAAACAATGTCTCAGACATCAGGCAGTGTTTTCATAACCATTTTATGTAGTAACTTTGTTTGAGGGAGCTTTTAGAGGCACATGTCTGGTTCCGTTCACCACCACTGTTGAATATACAGAGCCTCTCTCTCTCTGTTCTCTTTTTAAAAAATTTTCTTTCTTTCTGTATCTCTCTCTGTCTCTCTTTCTCTTTCTCCCTCAGATGGAGATTGTGTGTGAACACCAGCAGTTCCGTGTGCTGGTGGATGGTCAGCCATTGTGTGGATACACCCACAGAGTGACCCAGCTAGCATCCCTGACTTCCCTCCGCGTGGTTGGGGACCTGCAGCTCACCAAAGTCGCCTGATATTGGTCGTTGCCATGACAATGCAGAGACGCTGTCATATCTCTAGTAACTCATCCTTTCATTTTTAACCATATATATGAGCTATGTTTTTTATATACATCACTATAGATACACATGGCTGGAGTGTGTATCTCCATCTAGAACTTCCGGTGGTCAGACACTTCCATAACTAGCTGTACAGTTCAAAGATAGGGTGCAAAAATATTTTCTCAGAATATCACTGACTGATTTCTTCACTTAAAGGGACACTCTGGTCAAAACTGAAATTTTGGTTTGACTGCTGGTAAAACTCACTTTTGTTTTTTTTGGTTTTTTTGGTTTTTTTTGCTAGTTACCTCACTAGCTAATCTTGTTTTATTAAAATAGAAGAAAACTGTACTTCTAAGCTGAATATCTTAATGACTTTGTAACTTTGAATAACTGGCTTAACATCGACCTTACAGTGGAGTGGACTGATTAAGCAACTGATTTGTAAGATGAGGACACCTTTTGCAACAACAAGCTTTAAAGTTAACTAGCTAGCTAAATATTTTACTTCAGTTTTGCAGCCTTTTCACTCTAAGAGGGAAAATAACTTGTTTTGTGATCCATTTCTGTTGAATAAGGACGGCATCCTGTTTTCTTTATTACCAGTTTGCTTTATGAACAACTTGTACCATGACCAGCGTGAAGTAAACAGCGTACCACTAATGCTAGCGATCAAAACACATGTATTAGCATCTGTATAACTGCCTAGCAATCAGATGCATGTAGAATACTGAAGTGAAAGAACATTTAAGATAGAAAATGTGATACAAAATTCAGTAAAAAGCTAAGTCTGAGAGATCCAAAACTATGCTATAGAATGTTACACAACATGACAAATAACATTACATGCTACTTTTCTGCCGGAATGCTCCTTTGAGTGAGTTGAGTTTTGAATGTGTAAATATTCAAAACGACACCAGCATTTGTCTACAAATGTTCAAAACCTCTACGATTATGAATGAATGTTTTGTTTAAATCATGTGTTGACCCTACAAGATTTTTAGCCTTACAGCCCACTTTATTCGAAACCCCTGTGCACAGTCAGAGGCTGTAGCCCATCCTCTAGCCCCTCATCAGTGGTCAGAGTCCCTCTTGACTGGATATTTTTGGTCGTGGGCCACTCTTGACCTAGCAGCAACGTCGTTGGGCCTGATTTACTCGTACTAACACCACACACACTATAATGTCAGTATCACAGTTGGGCTGAGAATAGTCCACTACCCAGATAAAATCTGGTCAACAGCAGTCAGAAACTGACCATGAAGGGGGTGCAGACAAGACTGATATATTTTACCCCCTCTCTTCAGTGGAGTTAAGGTAGATGGAGCTCATAAAGTGGGTGGGGGTCTCTAATAAAGTGGACAGTGTTTTAGTGATTTTGTTGAATGTGTTTTTCTACATTTCATCAAAAATATCAACTTGAAGGAGGCAACTCTCCTCGAATGTGTGCTACTACCTGCCGCTGCCTTGGCATGACAACAGAAGTGCCTTCACGAGTGTGTGCGGCCAAGCTTTCCCGATGAAGGAAGTAAATGAGTGATTTGAGTGATCTGAAAAATATCAGAATGATCTGAGTGGGCAGCACGTGCCTCTCTCTCTCTCTAGAAGAGACTGCTGAAACAATAGCTTGCATGGTACTATTTAAGTTCACAGGGTGGTACGTATGTGTTGTAGACACACCTCTGTTATCTACAGGTGCTCTAGTTAGACTGATATATGCTGCATTAGACTTTGCATTTTATACATTGGTTGTAGTACAAAGAATGCACAGTCCATGAATCCAAATGCTTGATAGAAAAGCAAAGTAAAAAGTTTTTTTTTGTGTGTGTGTCTTCGATAATTATTGATTTGCTGTGTATTTGCGATTAAAAAAATACAAGTATAATAATGTTCTTGCTAATCATTGATATATCTGCAAAAGGCATCCAACAAATGGGCAAAACAACCATCTACAGTGTCACAAGAGAAAAATTATTTGGGGATAATGACTTTGTGAAAGAACTATTAATCCAGAAATATGTACTGAAAATGACTTCACAAAGTTTTGAATACTAAAATAAACATTCATTTTACTTGGTTCAACAATACAAAAATATTACACTGAAATGATTGAAATGTACAGCATGAAATTTTCTATACAAATGTAATTCAGAGAGAATTAAAGGGCCCATATCACGGAAAACTCAATTTTTAAAATGAAAGAGTCTGATGCAGTATGTAAAAATATTCCATTCACTCCCCAGGCCATACAGTCCATGTACAGAAAATAAGTTGCAAAATCAGCCTTGAGTTCATTCTGTGAGGTCAAAAATCAACACTTGCACACATACTGTGGCAGTGACAGAATATGATGAGTGCTCACAAACAGATAGAGCTCGTTTGGGGAGGAGCTCTGTTGTCTCTGAAGGATTCCAGCCATGGAGTAGTGAGAGCAAGAGAGCAAACAAGGGCCTGAAAGGACTCTTGAAAAGCACTCCAGTAGGCCCAGCCTCGCCCTAAGACAGTGGCACAAAACCTACAACAGTTTTGCCCTGCCCATTCAAGCTAAAGTAGTGTTTCAGTCCAGACTGCTTTTGGAATATGCACAATACAACACAGCCAATCAAAATAGAGCTCATTTACATGAATTGGCCTTAAAGGCACAATAACAAAAACCTGTTTAATTTTCATTGACAAAGAAAAGTTGGAAACTGTAAACTACATGGACCTCTGAGAGAAAAAATAAAATACAAGAAAAATGTACCGTGTGGGCCCTTCAGTAAAGTAACTAGTAACACTGCAGTTTAGCTTGAAATGATTTAAATAAGACATACATTATATAACACAAAAAGGCCTTACATAGAGCGTAAAAAAGTCTTCCGATTCAATTATACTTTCAAATTTTTTCACAAATACACATCCACCAAAGAAGCTTGATTTCTGGCCCACCTTGGTGACCGTCAAGTTCAGCCTTAAAGGAAAAGGAATCGGCTAACAAATGCTGTCACTAACAATAAATGAAAAGGAACTGCCTGTAATTACCTTTATGTAAATGAAATCAAGCTAACTAATGGCTGCCAACTTCCATGCACTCACTGTTAGACACATTAGCATCTAATTCCTTTAATGCTTCATGGTTTTGCAAAAAGCGGCTTTACGTGAGCTGCTTAATGGCCTCGATCCACTCCATTTTCTCCTGCCGTGTGGGCGCCTGGATGAAGTAATGTCTGTCTGTCTGCGTGATGATTTTAAACAGGTTCCCCTGGACTTTACCTTTCACACCTACACACAGAGGGAAAGAGTGTTTCAGTATCCTCATCCTGCCAAATCACACCTGAGTCATGTCTGAGGTTCAGATGTATTTAGTGTGGTTGTAAAGGCTTAGCAGCTCTACAAAATGCTTCCTTTTTATCATTAACCCCTAAAACCCGCATACCAGTTTCATAGTAGCTACCTAATCACATTGCAAAAATAATTGTGGAAAAAAAAGTAAATAAAAACAAAACAAGAGGTACTGGATTATCTGCCAATACAGTGAGAAATCTCACTTGTTAAGGTTTCTTAAAACAAGAAAAAGGTTTCAAAAACTAGATTAATCTTACATAGTCAAATCAGTCGTTCTTAAAACAAGATCTGTTATTTCTTGTATAAAGTTCAAGTTTTGCAGTGCATTTATAGTAGCTACTGCAAAATTAGACAAATAAATAAATTAGATTAATACCTATAACAGCCCAGGAGGTTTTGTGCTCTTTTCTAAACACAAGGTAACGCATCTGTGGTGATCAACCTTTCAGATGCAGCAAATGGAGATTAGGTTGAAAAATACTGGAGTATCCCTTTAAAGGGTTAATACTACTAATAAGTCTAATTTCAAACCGATAATCTAAAATGGTGCAATTATGCTGACTCATGCAAACCAACATAAATCTGTATAATCGTGTGTAATTTTTCCTTAATCCTGGGGGGATCTGACCCATGCAAAAAGTTAAAAACACGTACACACGCACACACAAACACACACACACCCACACACACGCACGCGCGCACACACATACACACCTGAGGGAATGCCATTGTCATCCAGGGAGGAAACCAGACAGCCGCGTAGAGAGAAGCCACCTGCTGGAGTGGTGTCATCCTGAGGAGTGAGGTCATCACAGGAAGCAGGTAAGTAAACATCCACAAGGATAAGCAGCAACAAATGCATATTTGTGCCTGTGACCACTGATATGTCAGTCATTGTTAAGACTTGCCCATATTGGCTAATATCACCATGTGTGTGTGGCTAATATTTCCATGTAATTTCTGTGTCATCAATGATTTTAAAAATGATTTTCCCAATTTTCTCCCCAATTTGGTCAAGTCTAGTTCCAGTTAATACTACCATTATCACTGAGACATGCTTTCTCAGAGACACGTTAAGCACCCTCAAATCTTTTCAAACTGCTCCCTATACAACGTCACAGCTCGACACTACATGCTAATTTCTGTGACATCAGCTAAGAGATGCCTGTGCTGATGTGTGCAGTGATTCATGACAGGGAGGACCATCCTAACCAACCAAAGAAAGAGAACGAGAGAGAGCGCAAGCGGGAAAGAGATTGAGAGAAAGAGAGAGAAAGATGCCAAATGAGCTCTTTAGAACTCCTGGCCATGGATGGCTGTGGCATTATTGGTGACTGAATTTGCAGTCTTTCAATGATAGGCCAACCCTGATATCATTGATTAGCGATAATTGTATTGATTATTATCAAATAATCAAATCAACCACGAATGTGAGACGACGTTTGCAGTGGGATGTAATCTCTCTCACCTTGGTGGGGTCATAATAGTGCAAGAATCCAGGTTCTGCCCTCAGTACGAACAGCCGCACCTTCCAGTTCTTAACCTTGTGTCCCTGAGACACACAGGCGCACATACATCAGGCATTTAGAGGTTAACAGACATACAAATAGATAGATAGATAGATAGATAGATAGATAGATAATTACTGAAATAGTTATATAATTATTTTAAAATGTAAGATATAAATAATCTTTTTAAATGTGTTACTGAATATCATGCACATATACAGTCATATTATGCATACATATTGTCCCAAATGAGATAACGGGCAGAACAACCAATTTTTACAACAGGAACTGAAAAGGTCTGAAAAGGTCTGAAAGATCGTGTCTCTGAAAGGAAGTGTGGTCCTCACCTGTTTGAGCAGGTATCCTCTCTTCTTCACTCTTCCACTCAGCTCCACTGCAGACACAGACTTCTCCGCCTTCACACTCCCTCGCTTCTTAAAGCTCTCAGCCTGATACACACACACACACACACACACACACACATACACACACACACGGTCAGAGAGGAAGCAGCAGTGCCATCATTTCTGCACATTCTTAATGTCCAAAAGAGAAGATAAAGGACAGAAAAGGAAGAAAGGAAGATAATAGAACATAAAAGAGATAAGAAGCAGAACAATGAGAGAAAACAGAAGAAGAGAAGAGAAGAGGAGCGGAGAGGAGAGAAGAGGAGAGAAGACAAGAAGAGAGAAGAGAAGAGAAGAGAAGACAGGAGAAAAGAAGAGAAGTGAAAAGAGAAGAGAACAGGAGAGCAGATAAGAGAAGAGAAGAGAGGAAAAAAGAAGAGAAGAGAAAAGAGAAGGGAACAGGAGAGCAGATAAGAGAAGAGAACAGGAGAGCAGAGAAGAGAAGAGAACA